>JZKD02S1673916.1:358751-371624 GCA_000966675.3 Picea glauca | reverse complement strand
GTTTTTAAGGAAGCTACTTGGAGAGTATAAATAAGAGGCAAGGCTCTCTCATTTTAATCACAATTGAGAATATTGAATATCTATAGGTGTCTGAGGTAACCAAGGATATCTAAGCCGGAATTATGAAGGAAGGTGAAGAAAAGAAGGCCGAAATGAAAGGAAGGATAAATTCTTTTGATGGTGCTTTCTAAGGTATGTTATTTACAGGTCATTTCACAATTTTCGCTATAACTTTTTTTCTATAATGATTCAGACTGTGAAATTTCTATGCCATTGAGAAAACATATCCAAGTATTTGTGGTAAAACATTCAACTTGTGGGTCATTGTATTTTTGGATTTACACTCTGTGGAAAATAGGATTTGTGGCTAGTCCCGAAACTAGTCAAAAACAAGTGTTTCGGGTAAAAACGTCATAAATTATTCATAACAGATCCAAATTTAGTGAAACCAAATATATTGGTTAGGTTACAGTCTGTAGTATGCTGTGTAATATTTTTAGATCAATTCAACAAATATTCCTTGCAGGGCACGCTCTACAAGGTCACTCTCTAGAATAAGCCAGAATTCAGCAAGGTATGCCATTTTTGCTATAACTCCTTTTCTAAGAGGTTCCAAGTAATGACACCCAGAGGAATTGTAGAAAACACATTGAATAACATTGTGTATCAGTTTCAAACTTTATACATTATAGGTACAAAGTTATGATTACTTCAAGTTAGGGTTGTTGACTAATCCAAAACTAGGCATGTGAGACTAAAGAAAAGTTTGATGAAAATGCTAGTCTCTTGTTGTTGAAGTTAAGGAAGGTTTGCAAGAATGTGATCATATACACCAGTTCTATTACAGTTCTACAAATCATATTTGGATTATGAAATTGACGAGGGATTTTGGTTGAGGTACATGTTGAGTACATGGTTGAGACAAGTAGTTGATGAGTTGGCACATACATGAGGTGTATAGTTGATGATGTTGGGAGATATTGATGAGTCATAGTTGATGAGTAGTTGACACATGATTGGTACATACTTGGTACATGGTTGGATGCACTTTTTTATGGTATAGGTTGATTACAGGTTATTTGGTACAGGGTGGTGGATGGTTGATGCACTTGTTTATGGTACAGGTTGATTACAAGTTGAGGTACAAGTTGATGCATGGTTCAGATTTATTGGTACAAGTTTACAATGATATATATCACAGTGACAAGTTGACAGTGGTTCCATCATTCTACTTCTACTTCAGGGTGGCAGGACGGGGCAAGGACAGGTGGTTGTAGCTGGAGAACATAGGGGGTTGTAGCCTCCTTCTAGTTGTAGCCAGAGAATTGGGAAGTTTGAGATTCCCTTATATTGTAGCCTGAGAAACTAGGGGGTTGGAGCCTCCTTCCATTTGCATCTGGAAAACAAAGGAAGTTGGTGCTTCCAATGAATGTAATTCTTCAAGACATATAAGAAAAAGAATTTCGTGGTTTTCTCCCGATTTGGGTTTCCACGTACCAGTGTACTGTGTATGTGTATGTTTGTTCATTTGTTCATTTCTTATTTACTCTACAGTTATTGTATGATAATGCTTCATTGATATAACACTTGGATTATATGGTTAAAAATGATTAAATTGCTCTATTACTGATTCACCCCCCCTCTCAGATCATGGATACTAGCATTAACTAGAATTTGCGCGTGCCCTGTAGTGACAACAATCAAATTAGTCTTCTTCTGATGAGATCTCACAATGAACTCAATCCCATCCTTGAAAATATGATACTTTTTGTGTTCCCTATAGAAAATGGCCTTCTTATCATACAAGTATGGACTTCCCAAAACCTTCTCGCAAATATCAAATGGAACCACATCTAACTCTACCTCATCGGTGAAACTGGATGTGATTGCAAACCGTAACTTACATTTCTTAGTTACATGTAATTGAGCATTATCAAAAATCCACCCCAAATGATATGGTCTTAGATGAGGCCTAGTTTCTAGTCCCAAATTCTTAACAACTTGCTCTGAAATAAGATTTACTTGTGATCCACTATCAACAAGTGTATCAATCTTAGTGTGAAGTGTGCTTTGAGATAACTCGTAAATTAAACAAGTAATTTTTTTTGATTCCTTCAAGGATTACATTATCCTTTGAAGAAGAAGCACATGATCCCATGATCATGTGCTTCTTTTGCAAAGGATAATGTAATCCCCGATGGAAGCAAAAAAAATTACTTGTTTAATTTACGAGTTATCTCAAAGCACACTTCACACTAAGATTGATACACTTGTTGATAGTGGATCAAAAGTAAATTTTATTTCAGAGAAAGTTGTTAAGAATTTGGGACTAGAAACTAGGCCTCATCTAAGACCATATCATTTGGGGTGGATTTTTGATAATGCTCAATTACATGTAACTAAGAAATGTAAGTTACGGTTTGCAATCACAACCAGTTTCATTGATGAGGTAGAGTTAGATGTGGTTCCATTTGATATTTGCGAGAAGTTTTTGGGAAGTCCATACTTATATGTCAGGAAGGACATTTTCTATAGGGAACACAAAAAGTATCATATTTTCAAGGATGGGATTGAGTTCATTGTGAGATCTCATCAGATGAAGACTAATTTGACTGTTGTCACTACAGGGCACACGAAAATGCTAGTTAATGCTAGTATTCGTGATCCAGATTTACATCCTACGGTTGAAAGTAAAATAAGTCCTTTGGTTGATGTTGTTCTTGTTAATAAGGGAAAATATGTTGATGGTTCATTATATTTCGCATCTGTATATTTAGTTTTTTTGTTCAATTTTATGCTAGTCGGAGTATGGTTAGTAGCTGCAACACTGAATGGCAGAGTTTGTGAATTTGAGGGAATGATTAATTGGATCAAAAATGTTGTTTCAGTTTTTATTATGATGATTCAGGTGCTCATTATCCAATCATGATGGATGGATGATACTGGACAAGTGAGGCAGAAGTATTCTCACTCCATTTCTAAGTGATCCATACATTTGGAGGTCCAAAAGTTCTTCAGTGGGGAGGTGTGATATAGGAGGATCCGAAACAAAAAATATTGATCTTCTCAAATGCTAATTAAAATGAATTCATTGCGTAGATATCGACAAGATCTTTCCAATGATGCATAAATTGCATCAAACATATGTCGTATGAGGAAGTTATGGATTTTCAAACTTTCAACGAAACATAGAAAAATGACAAAATGGGAGTGCCATGTGGTAGGCCCACATGCTTCCACATGGACATCCATACAACTGACAAGGCACATGGTGATAAGGCAACATGAGAGGTTTCCATGTGTCACTCAATTTTTTCACTTTCGACACCTAGTTGGACTAGTAAAAATTTTCCACGTGGCATCTGTACGGTCCATGTGGCATCACTGCAAGGATGACACGTGGTAGGCCATATAATGACATGGGATTCAGGTGGAAGATCCATATAGGAAAGTGGATTGGTTAGAAGTTTCCACATGGCATCCATACATCTAATTGGCAGGCTGAATATGCATTGACGTGGTGTTGATTGTTCAATAGGTGGACTAGTAAGAATCAGAGAGTGCTACATGGCACTCTCCGATTGGCCAATATTGGCTAAGGGGTACAAAATTTTGTTTGGATAGGCGTGAATCGAACCCAAGACCTCTATTGGAATATTCAGGAATATTCCAATGAGTTAACCATAAGCTCTGACTATTGCGCCAATGGTATGGTTTGTTAAAACCAATCAGAATATTTATATTTAAATTTAATTATTTTTTCCCTAGGAATCTATGGAGTCGGGTGGTGTTTGACCCTCCAACCTAACCTATATAAAATCCACATGATCAACCATTTGATAGCATGGGAATGTGTGCCACGAGCAAGAACAAATAATTGTGTGCCAAGTTGTAGAGTGGTTGCATCAAAGTTCTTGCCAATAACTCGAATTGAGTTCATTTTGGTCTTGATTTGCATGCCATAGAGTTCTTTGAGAGAAGTATATAGTTTTTGTACTCATTTTTCTCAGAATTTTGAGAGGAATTCAGTAGTGACCTCTATTTTTGGGGTTGAGTAGCATATTTGAAGGTCATTGTAAAAAAACAAGTTAGAGTCATTATTGTATCAAGCATTTGAGCATTAATAGAGTGGTCTCTCGATTTGAAGTGGACCTAGAGATGTAGACCAAGATAGGTGAACTCCATTAACAACTTATGTAATATGCCTTGTTCTTATTGTCTCTATTTTTCTCTATTTTGGAATTCTTGTTTCCACAATTTATTATCAATTAATGAAGTTTATGGATAAGTAAGTGTTTTTACAGTTTATTTTGCAAATAGTCATAATGATCTTAATTTCCTAAACCTGGTTGAAAGTTAGTATCTACTTAAGAACTAATTGACATATAAGGATTTTTGAATCAGCCATAAAGGATAACATTCCATCTCCACCATCGATATTCAACCATAATATGGTTTAGATTACTCCCTCCCATGGCCCTTCATTGTTTAAATCTTGGGATCTTATACCTTGCATTCTTTACCCATTGTAAATTAGGATTGTAATGGAAAATGAAGATTATATGGGTAATAATTACCCCCTATCTATATCATGTTATTTTATGACCCACACAAATTAAAAACATGACAAATGACAACCTCACAACTATTCCACCAATGCTAAATAACGTTCAACTTCCCCATAGGTTAAAATCTATCCCTTGATTGTATTTTTATCCAATGGCCTAGATATTGTGGATTGGAAAGGCTGGCCTTTATAGGGTGGATATTTCAACCCAGGCCAATAGTGTTGCGTCATGTGTAACTTTTCTCTACACCCCCCTTTCCTTAAAAGAAAACTTTATCCAATGTTTCTTAAGGCCTAACACCTCCATATTCCTTTTCAATCTAACTTGGATCCTTAATATGGATTCACCTCTACTTGTGGGGTTAGTCCACATCCCATGCTTATGCCACATAATCCTTTCTCCATGTCTCTCTTTCCTATATTGATCCTTGACTAATGATTCAGATATGATCTATGGTTTAGATCCACTCTGCATGATCCTTGCCTTTAGTAACCAACCTACTACTTCCCCATGGGTTTAGATCCATCTATAGTTATTAAGCAACATCTATTGTCTACATTACTAGGGGTCCAAAATGATTACACCTTCCATTGTGTAGCTTTAAAACCTACATGAATGGGGTGATGCATGTGGTCTAAAGCCTTAAAGCTAAAGTCCTATTTTCCTTTGATTTTTTTCTATGGAATTTCTAATGGCTCTACCATGGCTTCCCAACTATGATCACTCTTTAAATTTCATTAATTTTTTTCTCAAGACTAAATTCTAACCCCACTACTAGTAAAATTAGGCATTTTCACCAAATTTCTCCAATTATCCATTTTTTCCTAGTTTCCAAACTTTGAGTTTCCTAATTTCATATCAGAATTACTCTTAAAACATTCCATAAGAATTATTATCAATTTGACTTTGAATTTCATATCCCTTCATCCACACCTTGGGTGCTATTGGTGTTATTTTTTCCATTTTTTCTCATTTGTTTTATGTAAAACACTTAGTTTGCAAATTGTAAATTCCCCAATAATCAAGTTTCTTGCACATAACATCCCTAGTGCCAAAACATGAAATTTTATACCACTCTATAATATTGTAGCTGACCCCCTCTATACTCATTTTGATGTAATGGGGTACTCAAAGAACATCAATTACCCTATTTATGCGTACTAAGGATGAATATGTGCAATCTAGGGAAATTCATTTAAATCTAAATACTAAACTATAATGCAAGGTATTTTAAAGGCATTTCCATTTACATGGACATATATATACCTACAACTCTTTGAGGCATTATAAAATAATATGAAAGCATGATTTTTTTTCCAATTAATCACCAATCCATACTAGTAATGAATAGTAGAAATGAACAACAATGATAGGAACTTTGCATATTCATAAAACAACAAATAATACTTATCTTATCTATAATTCTCCACCAATTGGATAAAAATGAAGAATGTTCCCAAACATAGGCACTCTATTACATATTCCAACTCTAATACAAGGCTATGGATCCACAAGGCATAAACCTACTTGTTATCTTTAATCTCTCTCACTTATCTTAGTGCTAGAACTCTAAAACAAGAAATTGACTCTAATATTTCTCAAGGACATCATGTTGGAATACTAAGAGGGGGTGGGGGGGGTGAATCAGTATGAACACAATTAGTACTTTTAATCATAATATAAAACCTCCAATGAATATTATGAGCATTCAAAATATCATCAACACCATAAACATCACATAAACACGGTACACCAAAATTTTACGTGGAAACCCAATGTGGGAGAAAACCATGGAATGATTTTATTATTTATCAAAGAGTACATTCATTGGAAGCACCAAATTCCTATTTCTCCAGTTACAAATATAAGGAGGCTCCAACCCCCTATTTACAGGTTGTAACCTGAAGGAAGTTCCAACTCCTTAATTTTCTGGCTCTAACCGGGAGGATACAACCCCTTTTCCTTTCCCTGTCCAACCGCCTTGAAATATAAATATAGACCAATTTGTCACTGCCACATCAACCTGTCACTGTACCTGTCATTGGATTGATATACCATCACTATAACTGTCAAACTGTCACCACAACCTATCACTATCAACCTATCACCACAACCTGTCACTGTCAACCTGTCAAAACAACATATGATCTTGTATTTGACCTGGTGTATGTGATCACAAACCTTCATACCTTTATCAGCTTCAACAACAAGAGAATAGTACCTTCATCAACCTTTACCTCAGTCTCACATGACTTGTTTTGGATTAGTCACAAACCCTAACTTTCAACAAGAATAACTTTGTACCTGCAATGAATAAAAGTCTGAAACTTGTACCCAACCTTCTTCAATATGTATTATGAAATTTCTCCAATTTTTACTCCTTGAATCATTCCTTAAAAGGAGTTACAGAGAAAATGGAAGACCTCATTGAATTCTAGCCTATTCTAGAGAGCAAACTTGTACGCCATGCCACGTGATCAATATTTGATATCTTATTTTTAAAATATCAAACAACAAACTACGACCTGTAATATTTCCATTGAAATTGGTCTCACAACATTTTTATTCTCTATGAATATGTTATGACTATTTTACCCGGAACACCTATTTAAAACTAGTTTAAGGACTAGTCAAAATCCCTATCTTCCACATAGTGTATCTACAAAATTAAAATGACCTAAAAGCTGAAATTTCTACCACAGGTACCTTGATATGTATTATCAATAGCCTCTAATTTTCTCTACATGAATCATTCTATAAAAAATATTATAGCGAAAATGGTAAGATGACCTGTAAATAACATATCTTAGAAAAACTTCATCCTCCCTTGGATTTTCGGCCTTCTTTAATTCACCTGGACTTCTTTGCCTCCAACCTATATTATCAAAAGTGAATACACATAGGTGATTTGCAATGGACTCTTCTATATGTTATAAAGATAAAATTCTTAATGACATGCAATTGCCATGCAACTCATGATGGAATGCAACTCACATGCAACTCACATGCAACCTATTATCTTTTGTTTACCACCACTTTACTTCAACATGCAACTTTGTTTAATATGTGACATCAATGACAACAAATACTCCAACATCTAAACTTGGACTCTTATTTTTCGATAATGGCATGCAGTAATTAATTACCCCTGCAATAATTAATTATCCCTCCCATAATTAATTATCCCTGCAATAATTAATTGTCCTTGCAATAATTAATTAATCCGTGAAATAATTAATCTTTCAACAATTAATTAATAGTTTTGCAACCACTTTGACTGGTCAATCTTCTTGATGACCTTCTAGAGGCTTCTAGAATATTCTTGAGGGTCCTCCAACTTCAAAGATCCATATCTCCTCAATCATGAGGAACTACATGGTGTACCATATATAACCAAAATGACATGACACATACTATCCATATATGATAGTCTTACATGCAAGTATACTAAACTTCATGTCTTTATTCCTCAATCAAATGCGAGATCCATAACCATACCTTCGATGCTACCAGAATTATTCAAGTGTATCCAACATAATTGTTGACATCAACTAGCATCAATGAAAACTAACTCACCATCAATCTCAATCATACAAATGATGATCAACCGTCCAATGATCTCATTCACATCTATGGGTATTTCATAATTCTCCAAGGGTTGACATCAATCTTCTAGGTTTGACATCAGTGACAACCAACTATCCAAACCAATTGTCCAACAATATCCCTCTTTGGCATTGATGGCAACACTTAGACATGGAAACACCATGCTCATGCTCCCCCTATGTCCATCACTCCTCATCAATGTTTCTATCTCTCCCCCTTTGAAATCAATGGAAAAGGGTATATCCCTTGGGGCTTCTCCCCCTGTATTCATGCTTCTATTCTTTCTTTTCATAGATATTTCTCTTACCTTCCCTTTGATATCCTGGGAAAAATGGTAACTCTCTCTCTGGGGTTTCTCCCCTTGTCTGACATTTCCTAATCTATTCTTTGACTATTTCTCTCCCCTTGACTTCTCTACAAGATGTCATGCAGATCAAATGTAGGTCTTCTTGTACTTGCTTCCTTTTGGATTTTTTTTTCCAATTGTGTTTCCTCTTGTAAATCACTGACATATATAAAAGCATTCAAATTTTAAGTATTCAAATATTTCACTATCAAAATCATCCAATTGTCTCTAAGTTAGCCTATGAATCAATCTCTATACCACTTTCTAAACCAATTTGTGAACCAATCTCTCATCCAATGAAATATAGCTTTCCAATCCTACCAAGTGTCTTATGAATCCATCCTTTTCCATGTGACCCATTCTATTCATGTCTCTGCTACTCAATTGTCCACAATGCTGGCCCATATTCCACTTCACTATTCTAAAGGATTATTTGAATTCGTTGCAACTGATCATCACGCACCTATATCTAAAACTAAAATAGTTATTCCCAATGGTCTGCTCAATCGCAAATCAAACTCTACAAATATGCAACATTCTGCAATGAATATATTCCTACCCGAATGTGTCCTCTATGAATCTTTCCATCAAAAAGTGTACCAATGATATTCCTTGTGTCTGTTAGTTGATATTATGCATACCTACATGAATATGTGTTATGAAACATGTTCCTTAACCAAACAATATGTCATAGGACATCTTGTACCTATGCCATCAAATCACTCTAAATCAAATGTATGTAACACTAATCTGAAACACTTCATGTTGTTTGATGGATCTTTGAACTATAAAAACTACTGCATAGACTCCCCCTTTTCAATATCCATGTTACCTGGGATTCTCCAAGCCGGATGGCTCAGAAAAATATTCACTCTAATGTGGAGTAATATTCCTCTTCATCATTTTCCTTTTCATCCTCTTCCTGAAATCTGACATCTTTCTCTTTGCCTCTCGATTCATCATGATTTTGTACTACTGCAAATCCTAAGAGTATGCCTTCTTGGTGTCCTTCATTCATCTATTCTTCTTTTACATGTTCTTGTTTTGTTTTCCAAATCTTCTTATATTTGATATCAATTTTCTCTTTCATATAGGTATCCATCACGCTTCTACAATCATGAGCTATATGTCCATAGTTGTGGAATTTGTAGCATTAAACTTTATTTCTCAATGAACCAAATTTTTTTTGGTTCTCGTTGTATGTTTCATAAGATATTCTAGGATAATTGTTATTTAAGTACCCTACATTTTTTCTTCTATTCCTAGCATAGGCTCTGCAGTTTACAACTTTATGTCCAAAATTAGCACAATTAAAGCAATGACCATAAAAAGATCTTTGATACCTAGGAATAGATGATCTTCTTTTTGATGCACTCCTAAATTTGTTTTCTTGAGTCTTCTTTATTTCTAGAATGTTCTTCTTTGGGGGCTTGCATTCTTCCTTCTTGACTGAATCTCTAGCAACCTCTACATAGCTTCTTTGTTCTGCTTTCTATTCTGTTGTCTTGGAGCTTGACCCTTTCTATACTTAATTGCATCCTAGTCTAGATCTGTCACTTGATGATCTTTGACTGTTGATAATTTGATCCAATATTTTGGTGCTCTTCTTCTGCATATCTTTCTTCTAAATATATTTCCTTAAAGAGACTACTTCTACTTCCTAGATTCTAATCATTTTCTCCTTTTCATCTAACTGATTTCTAATAATTGTTAGGATATTTAGACACTTAGGAGTTAGTTAATATCTACTTGGTCTAATATGTCATTAGGTAAAAGTGTGTTTCTTAGTGTGTTTCTTTAGTATGCATTAGTATGCATTTGTAGTTAGGAAATCCGACAGTCACGATATGTTCCCGACATAGAGTGATTTGACGGTTCATACTCTCCTCGATCTTAACAGCCATTGATCCATGGCTTAACACCTGATTGGTCCATGATATATATTTAAAGAGCATGGAGGGTCATTTGTCAATGATCGATTGTGAGAAACTCTCTTGTAAAATCTCTCTGTAATATTTTTCTTTACATTAATAAACTGCTCCAAGTGGTCGCGTTGGCTGGGGTCGTGGATGTTTCCCCGTAGGGATTTTACCACATGAAAACATCGGTGTGTTGATATTTGATCTGGTTATGTGAGTGGTTACTGAAGGTGTTCATCCTCTATTGGAATACCTGTGTTGTCGAACATGGTATCAGAGGCTGTTTGAAGACCCGCTCCTATTGTAGATCGAGATCGTGAAGCCGAGTTGCCTCATCTCCATTTTCTGTCATTTCCATACATTTATAGGCTGAGAGGACTGTTCCATTGCGTCTAGAGAACTCATTTCATTTAGGAACACTTTTCGTTTCACTCGAAAAGGTTTCCGTTTTCCCAAGATACGACCATTACAGTTAGATCCGGAGGTATAAAGCCTAAATACACATTTTTAAAATTTCTACAAAGTTTTATTTTGATTTTATTTCGGTTTGTATTTTTTTTTATTTCCGGGTTGCTACTCCTCTATATCCACGTATGCTCTTTTCCCCATGCCCTGTGCAATCTCAGTAAATCAGAAACATATAGGAAAAGGTGCATCTTCCGAGTAAGCTAACCAAGATCTAACCCTTCTTGTCATCGAGAAAATAATTTTTTTTCTTGTGTGAAAAGAGTTTTTTTTTAGCACGCTCTCCAAGGCCGTCTTCAACAACAACACCAGCACCCCCAATCCTCCTTCTTAACATTACAATATGTTTTGTTAGACCATTTGGTTAAAACTTACCTTATTAAGTAAGAGGTCTTGAGTTCGAGTCTCTCTTTTGTTACCTTTTTGAAAAAGTTCATGCTAAAATTGTAAAGTGTATTTCACTTGAAGTATAAAAGTGAATCACTATAAGTAGCTTTAATATTTTATTTTAGATTTATTTATTTTGCATGCAACTTTTTTGTTATAAAGTAACTTCATTGTAAAAGTGATCCCCACTTCTCTTTTTAGAAGTGGGTCACTTCATAAAGCAACTTACACTATCACGTAGTCAGTTGGTTATCGTTTATGCCTTTGTTTTAAAAGGGCATAACTCTAACATCGGAAGTCCATTTTCAGTGCCGTTTTTTTTGAAACCGCATAATTTTTTGAGCTCTTTCCATCCAGATCATCAGTTTAAGTTTTTAATCCCATATTATATGCATATTTAATATGACTTCTACAAGTAATGTCTTGCTTACTAGCAACAACTACTTCCAATGAAAATATCATATGGAAGATTTATTAAGAAGTAAAGGTTTGTACCAGATTACCTTAGGAAAGGAAAAAGCACCCACTGATGATGATAAGAAATCCAAGTGGGATAATAGGAATGACAAACACGAGGACTAATCGGAATGCCCATCTCTCCTAATTTAAGGTACTACCTTCAAGAAATTGATGACCCTGAAGAAGCTTGGGACAAGATTGAATCTGTGTTTGGTAAACTCAATATTATTCGAGCACAACATTTAGGAAATAAAATATTTACCTTGATTCGAAGTGATTTTTCTTTCCTTGGAGACTATTTATCTAAGTTTAAAACACTCATAATTTTATGTGAAGAATGTAAGATAAAAATGGAGGAAGAGCGTTGCATCTATCTTATTATTTCTAAGCTAGGTAGTTCATATTCTGTGTTTGTATCTACATTTTATGCCATGAGAGAGGCTCTAGGGAAAGCTTATGAAAAACCCACTCTTGATTCCTTTTGTGCTTCTTTGATTAGAAAGGAAGATAAGCTTATACAACTTGGAGTGATCAGCACTGTAGGTACCTCTAACAAAGGCTTAGTTGCCCAGCAGAAAGATAAACCCAAGTATCCCAAGAATCAACATCCTCGCTAAAACAACAAGCAATATAAGGGTCCCAAACCCACTCAGACAGCTTCAACTCCTAATGGTGACAAAGGAGCAAAATATAAAAATAAGAATACTAATAGACATTGCAACTTTTGTGATAAAGATAGTCATGATGAGTCCAAATGTTTCAAGAAGATGGAATCTTTAGAAGCAACGATGAAGAAGCACAACATCTGTATTGATTCTTCTTATTCTTCTTCTTCTCATGGAAATGCACTTTCTTCTTCTAGTTTCTCCTTCAATACACCTTCTACTTCTACTTCTGATAAGTGGCTTATTGATTCTGGATCATCTTATCATATGGCTAAGGATAGAGACATATTTTCTACTCTAAATGAATGTAACACCAAGAAAATATTTGTTGGTGATGATAGACCTCTTAGTGTTGAAGGATATGGAACAGTACAAGTAGAAAATGGCCATTTCAATGATGTATTATGTGTTCCAAGTCTTTCTTGTAACCTTCTATCAGTATATCAAATCACTCATTC
>JZKD02S1673916.1:326481-357529 GCA_000966675.3 Picea glauca | reverse complement strand
ATTTGGCAGTATAGCATGGGCTCACATTCCTGATGAGAAAAGGAAAGCATTGCAGCCTAAAAGTGAGAAGTGTATATTTGTTTGTTATTCTGAAGATGTCAAAGGTTACAGACTTGTTTAATCACATTGTAATGAAATTATTATTAGAAGAGATGTTAAATTTGATGAAATTCTCTTGGCATGCGAGCCTAATTCGACATTTGTGCCTTCTTTGGCCTGCGAGCCTAATTCCACGGTTGTGCCTTCTTCGGCCTGCAAGCCATATTCGACATTTGTGCCTTCTTCTGATCTAGTTTCTTCTTCAGACGATGACAGTGAGGATGAAAATCTGCCTCCACCTGCTCACCCTCCTCCAGATGAGTCCTTTTAACCTGAACCAACACCAACTCCACCTCTTCCTAGATGGGTCCATTCAACACGAGAAGCAGCTGGTGATCTTATCGGTGATCCTTCAGATCAACATTGGACATGTTCACAGTTCCAGTGAGATTATTCTATTTTGGCTCAAGTTTCAGAAACTCATGCTCCAAAGACATTTGCAGAAGCTTCAGGTCATCCAGATTGGGATACAACAATGAATGAAGAGTATCATTCTTTAATGGAAAACGATACTTGGGATCTTATACCTCTTCCAAAAGGAAGAAAACTTGTCATATTTAAATGGGTCTACAGAACTAAGTATGCATCAGATGGAAGTGTTGAAAGACACAAGCCTCATTTAGTTGCCAAAGTATTTTCCCAAGTTGAAGGAATTGACTATCATGAAACCTTTTCCTCTATAGCGAAAATGAATTCCATCTGCCTTGTTCTTGCCCTTACTGCCTCACATAAATGGGAGGTCCAATAGATGGATGTTAAAGATGCCTTCTTGCATGGAGATTTGCAAGAAGAAAAATACATGGAACAACCTCCCAGCTATGTATAGAATGACTCTAGCCTTGTTTGTCACCTAAAGAAATCTCTTTATGGTCTCAAGCAAGCTCCCCAAGCTTGGCATGCCAAAATGGACACCTTTCTTATTGCCACTAGATTCTCTAGATGCCATAAAGATCCTAATGTCTATACCAAGAAAGTAGGAATCCATCTCATAATCCTTGTCCTTTATGTTGATGACCTTATCCTTACTGGTAGCGAATCAAAACTTTTAAACCATGTGAAAACCAGCCTTAAGAAGAAATTTGAAATGGCAGACTTAGGATTTTTGCACTATTTCCTTGGCCTCCAAGTTTTGCAAATGAATGAAGGAATTTTTCTTTCCCAGTCTAAGTATGCTTTTGACCTTCTTCATCACTTTCACATGGATGATTGTAAATCAACCCCTTCTCCCTTCCAGTCTGGAGTCAAGCTTACTGTCAACTGTACTTCTCCTGAAGTTGATGCCACCTTGTACCGTCAGTTAGTTGGTAGCCTCTTATACTTGACTCATACCTGTCCTGATCTTTCCTTTGTTGTTGGTCTTGTTGCCTGGTATATGAAAACACCCTATGAAAGCCATTGGAAAGCAAATAAAATGATACTTCTCTATGTTCGTGGTACAATTTAGTTCGGGATACATTACAGTTCAGGGGAAAATCCTTTATTGGTTGGTTTCACTGATTCAGATTGGGCTAGTGACCCTGATGATCGGAAGTCTACTGCATTTTATGTTTTCAGCCTTGGTTCAGGACCTGTCACTTGGGCCTGTAAGAAACAACAGGATATTTCACTTTCTTCAGTAGAAGTAGAGTATCGAGCAACGGTAAATGCAAGTCAGAAAGCCCTATGGCTTCGACAGATCCTTTCAGAGTTTGGATTCCAGCACGAGCATCCGACCAAGATTTGGTGTGACAATCAGAGTTCCATCAATCTCGCCAAAGACCCAGTTCAACATCATCATATAAAACACATCGAGATACACATGCACTTCATCAGAAAACTAATTCATGATCAAGTTATTGAAGTGCTCTTTTTCCCTACAAAAGATCAAGTTGCAGACATTTTCAAAAAGTCTCTTACAAAAGTGAAGTTTTCCAAACTTCGATCTATGTTAGGAGTTCAGGAAGTTGTCATTAAGGGGGGATAGGCTCTAATGCCTCCTTCCTTCTCTTATTGTGTCACTAATGTAAATCCTTCAATCCTATCCCAAGTTGTTCTTAAGGGGGGGTGTTAGGATATTTAGACACTTAGGAGTTAGCTAAGATCTACTTGGTCTAATATGTCGTTAGGTAAAAGTGTGTTTCTTTAGTATGCATTAGTATTCATTTGTAGTTAGGAAATACGACGGTCATGATATGTTCCTGACATAGAGTGATCTGACGGTTCATACTCTCCTCGATCTTAATGACCATTGATATGTGGCTTAACACCCGTTTGGTCCATGATCTATATTTAAAGAGCATGGAGGGTCATTTTCCTATGATCGATTGTGAGAAATTCTCTTGTAAAATCTCTCTGTAATATTTTTCTTTGAATTAATAAACTGCTCAAAGTGGTCACGTTGGTTGGGGCCATGGATGTTTCCCCATAGGGGTTTTACCACGTGAAAACATTGGTTTGTTGATCTTTGATCTGGTTATGTGAGTGGTTACTGAAGGTGTTCATCCTCTGTTGGAATACATGTGTTTTCAAACAATAATTTCCTCAATTCTTCTGCCTTATTCTATTTGAATTTTTAGACTCGTGATCATCTTCTCTAGTTCTTCAGAGTTGGAATTTTGAGATCCCTCTTTCATTTTTAACACTTCCTTGAATGCCTTTTTCTTTCTTTCTTTCCTTCTTAAGTTCTTCTACTTCACTGATTAAATCTTCTTTGAGATTGACTTCACCTTGTTCTTCGGTATCATCTTCTACTTCCATGAAGAGTACTCTTTATGAATCACTGTCAGTATCATTATCCTTCTCGTATGATGAGGAACTGTCCTCCTTTGAGTATAAACTTTTATTGAAGATTTTGTTTCTTCTCTTGTTTCCATTTTGATATTTATTTTCCCTTTTTAAAGCTTCTTCTCAATCATTGTCTTTATTCCTGTGAGGAAATTTAGACGCAAAATGACCGATACCACCAAAATTAAAAAAATTCAATGGAAGATTCCTTAATACTTACCGATTCCTTTCTTTAATTTCCTTACGAAGTTATCCATCTCTTCATCTTCATCTGAATCACCACTACAGTTGCAACTTGGTTTTGAATTTTTCTCGTGCTTCTTATTTGTCTTCTCAGATGCCTTGAAAGTTGCTTCCTTTGTGACTAGGTCTTCCTGTTCTATTCTCATTTCATAGGCTGTAAATATTCCATGTAGATCGTCCATGCCCAATGTACCGAGATGTTCTCTTTCTTCTAGGGATGATATTTAAAAAAAAAATCTCATAGGAAGAGACCTCAATACCTTTTAAACAACCATGGAGTCATAAACTTCTACTCCCAATCCTTTAATAGTGTTAACTACTTCATCAACTCGTAGAAGGTAGGTTGCAATGTCTTCATCTTCCTTAATCTTCAACTGTTCAAACTTAGCTCTAAAAATTTGAATCTTATATCCCTTTACCTTGGCATCTCCTTCATAAATCTTTTGGAGTTTATCCCAAATATCCTTTGCACTATCACAATGCATAACTTTGACAAATATTGAATCAACTAGACTACTTAGAATAGTACCTTTAGACTTTGAGTTGTTTTCAATGAGTTTCTTTCCATCTTTGTCAATTGGGGGAGTGGTTGGTGTTGTATACCCATATAATACTGATTTCGAAACATCAAATCTTGGTGCCTGTAAAAATGTTTTCATCCTTTTATTCCATAAGGTATAGTTCTAACCGTCAAACCTTGGTGCTCCAATCTTAGTGTATTCCATGATCTCCTTCCAGTTGTTAGACTGCTTCCTAAAGGACTTACTTTGATACCAATTGTTGGAATACTAAGGGGGGGTGAATCAATATGAGAACAATTAGTACATTTAATCACAATATAAAACCTCCAATGAATATTATGAACATTCAAAATATAATCACCACCATAAACATCACATAAACACAGTACACCAAAATTTTATGTGGAAACCCAATGCGGGAGAAAACCACGGAATTATTTTCTTATTTATCAAAGAGTACATTCATTGGAAGCACCTAATTCCTATTTCTCCAGCTGCAACTAGAAGGAGGCTCCAACCCCCTGTTTACAGGTTGCAACCTGAAGGAAGCTCCAACTCCCTAATTTTCCAGCTCCAACTGGAAGGAGTATACAACACCCTTTCCTTTCCCCATCCAACCACCTTGAAATATAAATGTATACCAATCTGTCACGACCACATCAACCTATCACTATCCCTCTCACTGGACTGATATACCATAACTGTCACTGTCAACCTGTCACCACAACCTGTCACTATCAACCTGTCACCACAACTTGTCACTGTCAACCTTTCACAACAACCTCTAATATTGTATCTAACCTGGTGTATGTGATAAAAAACATTCATACCTTCCTCAACTTCAACAACAAGAGAATATCATCTTCATCAACCTTTACCTTGGTATTACAGGACTAGTTTTGGATTAGTCACAAACCTTAAATTTGAAAAAGAATAACTTTGTACCTATAATGAATAAAGGTATGAAACTTTTACCCAACCTTATTCAGTATGTGTTCTTAAATTCCTCCAGGTTTCTCTCCTTGAATAATTCCTTAAAAGGAGTTATATAGAAAATGGAAGACCTTTCAGAATTCTCGCCAATTCTAGAGAGAAAACTTGTACGACATGCCATGTGCTCAATATTTGATATCTTACTCTGAAAATATCACAAAAAAAAACTATGGCCTATAATATTTCCATTGAAATTGGTCTCACATATTTTTTATTCTCTATGAAGAAGCCATGATTGTTTTACCTGGAACTCCTGTTTAAAACTAGTTTCAGGACTAGTCAAAATCCCTATATTACACAGAGTGTATCTCCAAAATTACAATGTTACAGAATCTGAAATTTCTACCATAGGTACCTTGATATGTATTATCAACATCCTATTATTTTTTATATCTAAATAATTATAGAAAACAATTTATAGAGAAAATGGTAATATGACCTGTAAACAACATACCTTAGAAAATCTTCATCCTCACTTGGATTTTCGGCTTTCTTTACTTCACCTGGACTTTTGTGCCTCCAACCTGTATTCTCAGAAGTGAATACATAGAAGTGATTTGCAATGGAATCTTCTTTATGTTATAAAGAGAAATTTCTTAATGACATGCAATTTCCATGCAACTCATGATGGTATGCAACTCACATGCAACCTGTTATATTCAGTTTACTGCCACTTTACTTCGACATGCAACTTTGTTTAAGAGTTGACATCAATGACAACCAATCTTACAAAATCTAAACTTGGAATCTTCTTTTTCAATAATGGCATGCAATAATTAATTATCCCTGTCATAATTAATTATCCTTGCAATGATTAATTAATATTTTTCGATAATTAATTAATCCTTGCAATAATTAATCTTTCAACAATTAATTAATATTTTTTCAACCACTTTGATTGTTCAAGCTTCTTGTTGACCTTCTAGAGGCTTCTAGAATATTCTTGAGGGTCCTCCAAATTCATAGAGCCATATCTCCTCAACCATGAGAAACTACATGGCATACCATATATCACCATAAATGACATGACACGTACTATCCATATATGATAGTTTTACCTGCAAGTATACTTACCTTCATGTCTTTATTCCTCAATCAAATGCAGGTTCCATGACCATACCTTCGACGCTACTGGAATTATTCAAGTGAATCCAACACAACTATTGATATCAAGTGACATCAATGACAACTAACTCACCTTCAATCTCAATCATACAAATGACGACCAACTATCCAACTATCTCGTCCACATATTTGGGGCTTATGGAATTCTACAAGGGTTGACATCAATATTCAAGAGTTGACATCAATGAAAACCAACTATCCAAACCAATTTTCCAACATATCCATTCTATTTCAACCAAACACACTCTTCCTTCTCAAATTTCACAACACAAATAAAGGATCCCCCTTCTCTACCATGTAGTCCCTCGGATAAACCCCTTTCTCTCTAATGCACCAATTAGGAAAGGGAACCTCTAGTGCTGGGAACCAAGGATGAGAAGAGATCATGTGTCCCCACAAGATGTCCACACATCCTTCTCTTGGGATAGATAATGTCATGGTTGGTGAATAATTAATGAACAAAGATTAAGGTTAAAAACTTACATTAAAGGGTAACAACAACAACGGTTATTTTCCTCTTATCCCCCACCAAGCCCCCTTTCTTCCCCTCTCATGGACTAATAGGCCCTTTTCATTTTCATTATTTTCTTGTATGCTTTTAGTGGTTCCTATATTATATTTGGAACGTTCATATTTATAAGCCAAAATACACTGCATGAATGGTTACCTTCTCGATGAATCATCAATGATTACTATCGTACTTCTACTTAGATTATATATGTCTAGGATTAACTTCTCGATGAATCATCAATTATTATTATCATGCTTCTACTTGTACTATATATGTCTAGGCTTAAATCCATTTCATAATTACATATGCATTCATAATCTAGGGGTTAAAACAAGGTGTTGCATTAGTAGTTGTAACATTCCTTTGAATCACTCCATAATATTTCCAAACATGTTTATTTTTATGCATGGAAACATTAACACTCATTTTATGCATTGTTGCATGAGATATGGAAAATGGTGCATGGTTGTATTTGCAAGTATTCACATGTTTATTATGGTTTGGTGTCTCTATTCTCTACTTATGGTTTTATCTATTGTGCCTACAAACACAATGGTTAGTATGAAAATAAAATTCAAATAGTGTGTGTGTGTGTGTGTGTGTGTGTGTGTGTGTGTGTGTTATCTAAGTGACCTATGGTATGGCACATAGTTTTATATGTTATATAAGGCTAGGTACAAGGCTTGAATTCTTGACCCCACATGAATGAAAATGAGTTTCAAATGTTTTTAACTACACGACTTGGAAAAGTACAATGAGGAATTGCTTGATGGGAAAAATAATCTTCTTGACATTCGATGGGGAGTCTAAGGCTAATGGAGGATGCCAGTTGGCCACCAAGTACAAGAATTAATTAATTATTCAACTTCAAATGAAATACATGCATTAAAACCCAAGATGCTGATTGATTTGGATATAATTGTGGAGGTTTGGCACTAAGTTTCATTAATGGATAATTCCCTAGCCTATGTCAGTCATTTCAATCATTTTCCTTGACACTCTGGGTAGGCTCTATCTGGTTTTTGCATGGAATTTAAAGGCCAAGTTCTATCCCAACCTTATCTTGAATTTCATGAGTGTTCATGGATATGGCGATGCTTAGTATCTTTCTACTCTTATTCTGTTTGGAATTTGAGTTTAGTATTTGATTCAAACCCTACTCCACTTGTTTTATGAGACTCATGTGCATGCAAGAGATGTCTAGGCATTGTGAGATAACTCAAACTTTCATTACATGGGTTGTTAGGTAAATGAAGCTAGCAGTGGAAGCAATTTACCATATACTTGTGTCTGCGTGGCCATGATTGGTAATGGAGGTCAAGACTATAAAAATTCAACACTTAATGCATAAACTCTCTCTCTCTCTCTCTCTCTCTCTAACACAATAAGTCAACCATATCTTGGCTTCATCAACTCATACTTTTAAAGAGAGAGAGAGAGAGAGAGAGAGAGAGAGAGAGAGAGAGAGAGAGAGAGAGAGAGAGAGAGAGTCAACCATATATTGGCTTCATCAACTCATAATTTTTAAAATAGAGAGAGAGAGAGAGAGAGAGAGAGAGAGACTCTTTCTCTCTTTTGAAAAGTATGAGCTGATGAAGCCAAGATATGGTTGACTTATTGTGTTACCTTTTGTTTATAGTTGTTGCGTATTAAGTTATACATTCCCAAATCTTATTATTGAAATTCAATAGCCTCAACATGATCTCTCTCATTATTTTAAAAAGTATGATCTGATGAAGCCAATATATGTCTAACTTATCGTGTTACCTTTTTTTTATAGTTGTTGTGTATTAAGTTATATATTCCCAAAGCTTATTGTTGAAATTCAATAGCCTCAAAGGGCCAAGCTTTCAACCTATGTATAAATGGAAAGCCAACGGGACAAGATTTCAACCTATGTATAAATGGAAATCTTACGGGCCAAGATTGCAACCTATGTATAAATGGAAAGCCAATGCAGATCTAAAATCGATGGTCTATGTGAAGTAGTGATGTGTTCATATCATGATATTTGAACACACACACCTGCACATACACCTTTCAAGTGAAATCCCATTGCTCATTTTGGAGTTTTTATGAATTATAATGAAGAGCCCAAAATTTTACTCCTTGGTCTCTAATCCAAAAAGGATCCAGAGAAGACTAAGGACAACTCAGAATTTGTAGAAGAAACTCATGAAGCTCAGAATGGCCTCAACAGACAGAGAAAGGGAAAAAGTTAAAAGTCCTCAAAACTCAGTGAAAGTGGCATAATCACGAAGAGCGCGTCACAAGATTTCCAACAATGTAAAGATATCACCAAATGGAGTTACGGATCGAAAGATATTCACGGTCAAAGTTTGGTTAACCTAGCCCACTCAGCAGGGGATGAGTTAGAATCCGTACTTCTGACATCAACATCTGTACAATGCATGTGGCACATGCATAAGGTGACACATGTCATGATGATGTTAGCATGGTGATGTGGCAACACTAGAGGCTGCCACATGTACCTCATTTTTTGCATTTTCGGGTCAATCCATGGACCAATGAAAAAGTGCCACGTGGCAGTCCATACAGCCATGTGGCACACTGTATAGTGACATGGTAGGATTATGTGGTAGCTGATGTGGCAGGTGACATGGTAGGTGATTGTGCACATGGTTGGTGTGGCCTAATGCTTGGATTCCATGTGGCCTAGTCATGGGATGCCATGTGGCAGTGGGAAAATGCCCAATGAGAGCCCGAAAACTAAATTTCAAAAATAAAAAAGGGCGGGACCTCCAAATATGGCGGCCAAATAGAATACTCTGAAAAATCTAAACCACACTCTAAATTTGGTGAACTTCCATTCCATATATATAACCAAAAAGGGGAGGCTCGCAGGCTTGACCCTGGGACCTCCTCCTACACAAACGCCTTAACTATAGCTCCACCACCGTTGGGACAACGAACTACATTGTGTATTCCACCCCAATTTTTGTTTATAAGCTGAGTCTACCCACAGACGAAGAGAGGGTGTGTGACGATACGTCCAAGCACAAAAATTGAGATGCAGTATAGAGAATTAAATGCAAGGAGCAGGCACAAAAACCGAGACAATATTTCTCAAGGGCCTAGGAATGCTAGAGTCGGATTGAGGCGTGGAGACAATCATTTTTGGGTAATTTTATGCCACGAATTCAATGGTGTTGTCTATTTTCTGATCTGAGCAAAGCTTCTGCAGCTGAATTCCAGAATCAGGTATACTTATGTATTTTGCCAAATTATTTTGTTGAGTTAATAAAAAGGCCTACCCATTTGAGAGCAGGACCCAGAGACGTAGTCCACTAGGGACGAACTCAATTGTCAATTTTTTGTGTTCATATTTGATGTTTATGTCTCTTCATTATTGTTATTTTCCTTCTTTAATGGTGCAGTTTAATTTATGCTCATTTAATACAATTCTTTATAAGTCACTTCGATGAAAATATCTTGGATCATGTTGGTATCAGAGTAGTCATATTTGACATGAATTTTTGAGTGTGACTGCTTACTAGGGCCAAGCATAAGTAGGGTGAAGGAACTCTTAATACTTTCAATCCCGAAGTTGGTCGTGCATCCCGAAGGAAGAAAATGGTAGAAGAGGATAAGCATGATGAATAGGAGAAAAACTTCCATATGGTATTTTATCGCATGTCAGAAATGGTTGAACGAATGTATGGAGACTATGAGAAGAGGATGAAGAAGAAAGGGAAGAAAAAGAAAGAAAAATCTAATGACAATTCTTCGGTAAATCAAGGGGATGGAGGAGACCCTCTTGAGCCTCCATCTTCACCATCAAGTTCTAGCTCTTCTTCCTCTGAGCATTCTCATCATTCTCATCATTCGATCCATAAATATTCTTTTAAGAAACCATTATTAAACTTGATGTAAAATTTTCTTTACCTATGTTTAATGGATATGCTAATCTTGAAAATCTAGATAATTGGATCCGACAAGTTGAAGTATATTGTCGTGTTCAACAAATTGATGAAGAGGAAGTTAAAGTGAAACTGGCTTCTCTTTGGTTGGAAGGCACCGCTCTCGTATGGTGGGAGAGAAAACTTCAGGACAAAAGTAAGTGTGGTAATCTTCTTTCCCCATGGTTGGAATTTAAATCAACAATAAGGAAGCAATTTTATCCATTGGGTTATTTACATAAAGCAATGATGGAATGGAAAACTTTAAGACAAATTAAAGTTCAAACTGTACAAAGTTTCACAGAAGAATTTAGGAAGAAACCTCTTGCATTAAACATTCCTTTGGATTCTTATGAAACTTTAATGAAGTATATTGGCGCACTTCACAGTTATATTCGTCATACTTTGCTATTGTTTAACCTCACCAAAATTGAAAATTTTTGTGTGCAAGCCACTCACCTTGAGAACAGGGGAAAGAATGTTCAAGAAGATCCCACAAAGAAACCTTACAATCTCCCACATAAGCCATTTAAGAAGTTTAAAAGGAAGGATAAGAAGACCGCCATTGTACAGAGAGAAGAAGGAAATCCATCTTGCACTCATTGCAAGAAAAGTAGTTATGATGATGAGCACTTTTGGAAACTACATCCAGATAAGAGATCGAAACAGTTCGGTGGAAAGGGGAAGACAAAGACCGTTGCTATAGTGCAACAAGATCTTGGTTCTGATTCAGGAGACAAAGGAAATATCACAGTGGTTGGAGTACAAGATAAAGATTCCCTTCATGCTAGTTCAAATTCCAATAATGAATCCCATGATGATGAATGAAAGAGGAATGAATTATTTCATATAAGAGTTTTATCTAAACACACTAAGATAGATACATTATTTGATTCGGGTTCCCAAGTAAACTTGATATCTAAAGCACTTGTCAAAAAGATGGGTCTTGAAACAAAACCACATCTAAAGCCTTATCCTCTTGGTTGGGTATGTGATAAAGCAAAAGTTAATGTCACCAAGAAATGTAGGGTTAGATTTGATATTGCTTCAAAGTTGATTGACAAAGTGGATTTGAATGTTGTATCACTTGATATATGTGGCATAGTGTTGGGGAGCCCTTATCTTTATGATAGAAAAGTAGTCTTCTTTCGTCATGAGAACAAATACCACCTTACTAAGGGGGGAGTGGAATATATTGTTAGATCTCACAGCATGACGGTAAACACAACATTTGTTAGTGCAGGACAAATGAAGAGACTCATAAACACTAATAAGAGATATGTACTCATGATCGTAAGGGAGAAAGATGTCGGAACATCCGACGCTTTCCAAGGATGTGATCCTTCTCATAAGAAAAAATTAATTGATATTTTTTCTAAGTATGATGATATTTTTTAGGAACCAGATGGATTACCTCCTAAGAGGGAAATCCAACATGAAATACATCTTCAACAGGATTCTCCTCTTCCTAATGTGGGCATGTACAGGATGTCAGTTGTAGAGATGATAGAGATCAAGAAGCAGGTACAAGGATTATTGGATCAAGGGGTCATCAGGACCATCTCATCTTCTTGTGGTTCTTGGATCGTGATGGTACCAAAGAAAGATGGCACATGGAAAATGTGTGCCTATTACCAGGCCTTAAATAAAATCACGGTGAAAAATCGATACTCTCTTCCTCGTATAGATGATTTACTTGATCAGTTAAAGAATGTTGTTTACTTCACTAAGTTGGATTTATGCAGTGGATACCATCAGATCAGGGTTGCAGAACATGATGCATGGAAGACTACCTTTAAAACCAAACATGGATTGTTTGAGTGGTTAGTTATGTCATTTGGGCTTTTTAATGCTCCAGAAACCTTCATGCGTGTGATGAATGATGTATTCAGGCCTTTTCTATATGATTTTGGGATTGTATATTTAGACGACATTCTTATATTTAGTGGGATTTGGGATGAACATGTGAGGCATGTAAAACAAGTATTGGATACTTTGAAAAGGGAAAAGTTGTATGTAAAATTGTCCAAATGTGAATTTGGTAAGACTTCACTTGTTTACTTAGGTCATATTGTAGGAGGAGGACAATTAAAAATTGATCCTTCCAAGATTGATGTAATTGTAAATTGGCTTGAGCCCAAAAGTGTAACCAAGATATGGATCTTTTTAGGTGCAGTCCAATATTGGAGGAGGTTCATTTCAAACTTCTCCTTTATAGCAGTGCCTTTGCATGCCTTAACTAGTGTGAAGAACAATTTTCAGTGGGGAGGAAAGAAACAAAAAGATTTTAACACTTTGAAGAAAAAGATCAATACTACACTAGTATTAGCATTGTCAAATATTCAACATCCCTTCAATATCAAGACAGATGCCAACGGATACGCCATGGGTGCAATATTGATGCAATATCATAAGCCTATTTGTTACCACTCCGAAAATTTTAACCAAGCTGTTGTTAACTATCCTACATATGATAAAGAGTTGTATGAATTAGTTCAAAGCATAAAGAAATAGAAGCACTACTTGTTAGGGAAAGAAAAAATCATACATACAGATCATCAAGCCTTACAATATCTCCAAGCACAAACCAAACTGCAACAATCTCGACATTACAGATGGATGGGTTTCCTACAACAATTTCATTTGGTAATCAAGTACAAAAAGGGTACGAGTAACAAGGTAGATGCTATGCTTTCTAGACCTCCTGTTGTTGTTTCTATTATTTTGAAGAATGTTTCTTTATCTCATGATAGCTATGTGGAACAATATGCCATTGATGAATATTTTAAAGAAGTATATGAGAATATAACCCATGGTGCACAGGTAGAGAACTATTGTCTGCAGGGAAAACTACTCTACCATCTTAGAAAGCTATGTATTCCTACAAGTGAATGAATCCATGTAATACTAGAAGCTCACACTTCTCTTGTGTCTAGGCATTTTGGGGTAGGAAAAACTATGGCTCATTTGTAGAGGTTTTGTTACTCGCCTCAAATGAAAGAAAGTTTAACTAAATATGTAAGGGGGTGTGTAATGTGTTCTACTTGTAAGCCCACTAATAGAAAACTGGGGCTATACTCACCACTGCATGTTCCATCCCATCCATGGGAAAGTATCTCCATGGATTTTGTAGGGGGTTTACCTATGTCGAAAATGGGTCATGACTATTTGTATGTTGTAGTGGATAGGTTCAGCAAGATGTGTATCTTAATTCCATGTAAAAAGTAGATCACTGCTGAGCAGACTCCTAATCTCTTCTTTCAGTATGTTTGGGTTCACTTTGGGTTACCCACATCCATTATCTCGGATCGAGATACTCAATTCCTTGGGGATTTTTGGACAATATTGTAGAGAATGATGGACACCAAGTTGAAGAGGAGCATTTATTTCCATCCATAGACCGACGAACAAACAGAGGTTGTTAACCAAACAATGGTACTTTTTCTTCGAGGCTACTGCAACAAGAATCCCAAGTTATGGGATGAACAGATACCCTATGTACAACATGCTTACAATCGAGCCTTACATTCCTCCACTAAGTGTTCTCCTTTTAAGACATGTTTAGGGTATTTACCTAAAGTTCCTTTGGACTTGATGTATGGGAAAGATGTCGATTCAAATGAAGAAATAAATGAAGAAAAATCCCGCAAGTTCATCCAGAGGATCCAATAGGTAATCCAAGTAGTCAGGGAACAATTGGATAAAATTCAAGCACAATATAAAGCTCGGAATGGAAAGCACAAGGTTGATCATCAGTTCCAGGTTGGAGACTAGGTATGGCTTCACATCAGCAAGTAAATATTGAAGGGTGAAGGCAATAAACTCAAGCCCATTCGTTATGGACCCTTCATTATTTTGGAGAAAATTGGTACCAATTCTTTTCGTCTAGATCTTCCACCTTATATGCATATCTACTTAGTTGTAAATGTAGAGAAATTGAAACTTTTTGAGCCTCCCTTGATCATGGATCGACGAGGAAGTTTCAATACCTTCAGTTGATGAGTTTTCTCTCGAGTATTTGGATTACTTAAAGGAAGATATCATCCTAGACAAAAGGATGAGGACTTCATGCAAGGGTGATGTTGATTATCTTCGAGTAGGTTTAAAGGGGCACACATCCAAGCAAGGCAAAGTGGATTGAGAAGGACAAGGTGAGGGAACTCTTCCCTGACTTATTTGTTGATTGATGAAATCTTTTGGTGGTCCAAAATTCTCTCAGTGGGAAGGTGTGATCCAAAAAGGATCCAGAGAATACTAAGGACAACTTAGAATTCGTAGAAGAAACTCAGAAAGCTCAGAATGGCCTAAACAGACAGAGAAAGGGAAAAAAATAAAATTCCTCAAAACTCAGTGAAAGTAGAATCATTGCGAAGAGCGCGTCGCAAGATTTCCAACAACATAAATGGCTCGTCAAACAGAGTTATGGATCGAAAGATATGCAAAGTCAAAGTTTGGTCAACCTAGCCCAGTCAGTACGAGATGAGTCAACATCCGTACTGTTGATGTCAGCATTCGTACAATGTATGTGGCATAATAATAAGGTGACACTATCATGCTGACATTAGCATGACATCATCATGGTGATGTGGCAACACCAGAAGCTACCACGTGTTACTCATTTTTGGCATTTTTGGGTGAATTCGTGGACCAATGAAAAAGCACCACGTGGCAGTCCATACATCCACGTGGAAGATCGTATGGTGAGGTGGAATTTGACATAGTAGGTGACTATGTAGGTGGTTGGCGTGGCCCAATAGTTGGCTTCCACATGGCCCAGTCATGGGCTTCCATGTGGTAGTGGGAAAATTCCCAATGAGGGAACGAAAACCGAATTTCAAAAATAAAAAAGGGCGGGCCCGCCAAATCTGGCGGCCAAACGAAACACTCTGAAAAATATAAGCCACACTCTAAAGTTTGCGAAATTACATTCCATATATATATATATATATATATATATGTTATAACAATAACCCAAAAGGTGAGGCCCACGGGCTCGACCTCGGGACCTCCCCCTATACAAACGCCTTAACTATAACTCTGCCACCGTTGGGCCAACAGAATACATTGTGTAGTCAGCTCCAATTTTTGTTATAAGCTGAGTCTACCCACGAACAGAGAGAGGGCATGCGACGATATGACCAGGCATGAAAATCGAGACGCAATACAGAGAATTAAATGCAAGGAGCAAGCACATAAACCAAGATGAGATTTTTCAAGGGCATAGGAGTGCCAGAGTCGGATTGAGGCGTGGAGACATTCATTTTTAGGTAATTCGATGCCACAAATTCAATGGTGTTGTCTATTTTCTGATTTGAGAAAAGATTCTTCAACTTAATTCTAGAATGAGGTATACTTATTTATTTTTCCAAATTCTTTTGTTGATTTAATAAAAAGGCCTACCCATTTGAGAGTAGGACCCGGAGACGTAGTCCACTAGAGACGAACTCCGTTATCAAGTTTTTGTGTTCAGATTTGATTCTTATGTCTCTTCATTATTGAGATTTTCCTTCTTTAATGGTGCACTTTAATTTATGCTCATTTAATACAATTCTTTATAAGCCACTTTGATGAAAATATCCTGGATCAGTCTCCTTCCAATTCACTTTTGTTTTCAGCATAAACATTTTTCCCATATCAACTAGAAGCACATAATAGAGGTTGAATTTCAACATGTGTGTGAATTAAATATTGTGGTTTAAATGTTATTCTATTAGCAGTTCCATTGGAATGATTGTTAGCATCAAGTTGAGCATAGGATTATGATAGCATGGTGTGGTTCTTTCCATTGATAGAAAAATTTGGGGCCACGGCATGTATGCAATGATTGGTGAGCTAAATAATTGCAGTAATAAAGGCTATTGAAATTCATTGGATTACACTTTAATTATATTCAACCAGGAGAATCATAGACATGTGAAGTGCCATGCAAAATTTATCAAACCTTCAAGTGTAAAAAGAAGATAAATAATAGATTATGTATTACACTTTTTTTATAACAAAAACAGATAGGTTTGTATTCAAAAAAGAGGTTGCAGCATAGTTGAAACAACAACAAGGTACTTGAGTTTCAAGAGGATAAATAACATCTTGTTGCGAAGTAAAAATATTTTGATGGTCTTCAACCTTCATTCATAGATGGAAGTGAGAGCATGCACTTTCCTATTTTTGATGCCAAATCCCTAAGTACACGAATAAATTTTGAAAAAATGATTACAAAGGATTACACATAAATAAAATATTTTGATCTAAAGTTTCCTATGTCCCATCTTATTTTCTAATGGGGACCAAAAGGCGTAAATGCCTCACTTTCCAAGCTATTATATTACGTATTACATTTTTAGGAAATGGAAACTACATGAGTTATATGCATCCTATCTACAACATAGTTCTATTGTTTTGCGACAGATGTATTCTAAGCATAAAATGCCTTATGAATTATCGAAAAGTGATACAAAACCCTATAACTCTTTCATATTTAAACAATGTTATTGAATGTAAAATGAAGTGTTCAAAACTAAATTCTATAGAAATATTAATTACTAGAAGTTAAATTCAATGCATCGAAAATAAACCTAATTTAT
Source organism: Picea glauca (assembly GCA_000966675.3). Lineage (NCBI taxonomy): Eukaryota > Viridiplantae > Streptophyta > Pinopsida > Pinales > Pinaceae > Picea > Picea glauca. The sequence continues at coordinate 340,773 of JZKD02S1673916.1, read as the reverse complement.
AACATGTTGAGTTACAACACCAGTTCCTTTGCCAACCATAAGTTCATGGTATGCTAGAAAAAGGATAGTCACATTGACATAAATGTTCACATAACATAAATGAAAGCATGCCAAAACAAATATACACACGCAATGAAAATACAAACAAAAACGTGCATTCACTAGCAACCTCTCCAAGTGGGCCCTTCTTAAATAGGATTGGTGAGTCCCTTCCTTGAAACTTAAATTAACTTAGAAAAAATATAGTCTTTTTATTTCATGAATGACTTCAAGATTAGAAACACAAATTTTCATCTCTCTAACCCTAATGGAATGCAAGTTTCAAAATCTTTGATTGTCTACCCTAACTCGAGTTACATATGAACATATCTAAACATAAAAAAGACTTATATTCCTATTGAGGAACTCCAAGCTATGTAATAACAACATTACCCCTAAAATTGACATTTCCTCTTCATCAAATATGGCGACTTGTTGAGGAATGGGATTCTTGGGTGAGTAATTCTCCTTTGGTGTTGGAACATATATTCTATTGGATAATTCATGGAGACAATCTCTCTTATGGTCGACAACTTTGATGGTATATTGTAGAGTGCACAAGCATTCCCCATATTCTCAGGATGGAGAGTTGTGGATGTGTGTTTCTTTGTCCAAGTCACCAAGGCAAGTCAATATTGCATTCCCTAATTACCTACTAATGATTGTGTTCTCTTCCGACTTGATCTGTAAATGAGAGGCTTATAGTCTCACCATTTCACCAACATGGAAATCGTTGTAAAAAAAATATTACCTTAACTCTTTAGATGACATGAAAGACTCGACCAACCAAGCCACAAGTTGAGTCAACTCAAATAATAATGAATTCAACTACCTAGAAGTCAGAAGAAAGGTAATTCGAGTCAGATGCTTGATCGAAAGTCGAGTCGACCAAAGTCCAGTTGACCAAGGGATTCAAACTAACTAAATGAGGCCTTAGTCAAAATGTGGCGGATTAGGTCAACTAGGAATGATTGTCGGTCGAATGAAGAAGAATAATTCAACCAAGAAAAAACCTCGTCAAAAATGGGTCAACCTGAGGTTAAAATAAATAGTTAAAAGGAGAATTCAGTGACCAATTTTGAAGGAAAAAACTTTGAAAGTCATATTTGGCAACCAACAAGTGAGGAGAAAGTATGTAGGGAGAATTTGACAATCAACGACATGTAAAAAACGTTTAGAGGATGAATTTGATGATCCACAACATACAAAAAACACTGAGGGGAGATTTTGGCAACCCACAACACCTCAAAAACGTTTTGAAGTCAATTCAAGTATTCAACATCAGAGAAAAACATATGGGACGAAATTGATATCTGATTGAATTGCAAAAATGGATATTTGATTCATGGGTAGTTAATCAACACCTGGACAACCTTAGAAGTCAAAGGATGATTTGCATGTGAATTATGGGAAAGGGAAAATGCCTCGGCAAAGTCAAGTGTGTGTAACATGACCTATAGACCAAATATAGACATCAAATAGCAACAAAACTGACTTTGGGAATGAGAGAAAACCCCCAACGAATATCAAAACTAAATTAGAAACTTCTAAATAAATAGCAATGGCTCATAAAAGAGGGTCGTCGATTTCCTACTTTAGAATCAATTTAAGGGTATGATTAAAGAGTTGTTAGTCTAGTTTACTTTCCCATGGGACCATATTAATATAAAATGAGCTCAAACAATAACTGACATAAAGTTCTCTTTTCTAAACAATACACATAAAACCATTAAGTTACAATGCACATCATTTACCATGCATAAATAATGCAACCACAAAAAATCACCACACATAAACTCAATTTTTACCCTGGAAATCCAAACGGGAAAACCGACATTATTTTGGCTTCAGCTAGGCTCTTTATTATTAAATAGTGGGAAAATTACATGCTCTCTAGTTCATCTCTATGCTCCTCAGTGGCATCTGGGTAGCCTCTTTACATCATCCACGGTGAAAGAAACCCCTTTCTCATTGTGGAGAAACATGATATAGAAGACTGAGTCGACCAGAAGGATAGTTGGAAGGTAAGGCATCCCCAATGCTTCAACTTATCTCTTATCTGTTTCTCATTATTTACTTTATTTGTATGTCTTTTCTCCCATGTGGAAAAGGTCTCATGAAATTCTCATTATTTATTTATGTACAACAATATATTTCCCGACTTTATACATATTACATACAAATTTGGACATCAATTATGATGGCATGGGTCCATTCATACCAACAAGTCGATCTCCTTCTTCATCCATATCCTTAAACTTCGTATGTGTTGATCACCTTAGAGCCTGTGCCGATAGCCAATAGTTCTTGTCAAATTTGATTCATATCACACTTCCCCATTGGGAGGATTTTGGGCCCCAAAAGATACCAAGGATAGATGGGGGAACTTGCTTGCAATATGGTTCCTCTCATACCACTTCACTTTCCTTACAGTCTTTCCCTTGAGATCAATCTATGATATTTCTTTCTATCCTCTATGATTTCTCCACTCCTTGTGCTGCCAAATTGTGTTTTCCTTCAACTCTTCAAGTCCATGAGGTTCAAGGTCTTCAACAATCGGAAGAACTTGATGTTCTTCCTCCTCATCTAGCATGGAGGGTTCGAAAAAATTCAAATTTTCCACGTTCAAAACTGATTTGATCTGCATATAAGGTTGAATTTTTAGCCTGGAGGAATTCTCATTTGCTTGTTTAATGATCTCAAATGGTACATATCTAAGGGGCATGAGTTTCATTTTTTCTCCTTATGATTTTTCCTTATAGATATAGAGCCACACCTTGTCTCACATGCATGGCTTTGTACAACTGCTATCGCTTCTTGAGCTGCTCCTGAACCTTTAGATGTATATGCCTAATCTTGTCCACAAATGTTCTTTCCTTATGTTCTTTTCTTTGTAGTCCCATTTCTTCCTTTTTCTATCCATAAATGATATCAAATGGTGAAGGAGGTATATAACCAAAACAAGTCTCGAAAGGAGACTTATTTATGGAAGAATGAAGTGTTATATTGTAAGAGTGTTGAATATAGACTATCTACTCATCTCAACTCTTTGGATGTTTGTTGTTGTAACCTCTCAATAATTGCACCAGCATCCTATTTACTACCTCGGTTTTTCCATCAGTCTCAGAATGGAAGGAAGTGGAGTAATTTAAATTGGTATCCATTCTTTCCCAAAGCATTGTCCAAAATCATCCCGAGAACTTGTTTTCTCAATTAGATATGATGGAGGTTGGAAATCTAAAATGTACCTAGACATGGACGAAGAATAGTTTAGTTGTTTCTCATCTAGATATTGTCTTCTTAAAGGGAATTAGCACACAAATTTTGTTGAAGAGGTCCACCACAATGAACAAGTAGTCATGGTTTCTACAAATCATTGGTAAACCTCCAACAAAATCCATGGAGATGCTCTCCCAAGGTTTTCTTGGAACTGGAAATGGCATGTACAAGCCAATTTTTCAATTGCTTGGCTTGATAGTGCTGCAAAGAACACATCCTCTAACAAAATTTTCCACCTTCTCCTGTGTTATCCCAATTTTGTGGATAACTAAGGAGATGATGTCTCGAGGCCCTCAGGTTGCAGATATAGAGTGTCGAGAGACTGCATGATCAACAATACCCTTTGCACAGATGGAAAATCCACTCACCACCACAGATGGTCACATGTTTACAGATGGCATCCACCACACCAACTGGCTTCCAGAAGGCATTGGGCCTTGCTCCATGAGGTACAAGTCAGTATTATGGTGAGCATCATTTCAATATTCAAGCCATTTGATTATGTTGTATATTATATTGCTCTAGATTTCATTATATATGCTTGGACATTATTCCCTTTTCCTTGCTTCACCTCGGTGGTTGACATTGTGCTCTAGTAAGTGGTTTTCTTTGGGAATGGGTTTGATACTAGGAACTCCCTTAATGAGCCATTGTATTGTTACTGACCATACTTACCACTTTCCATCATTATTCCCCTCCATTTCCTTATCTCTTGGGATTTTAGTGTGTATTGAACCAAGAAGGGGTTGTCCCTCATTCTATGGGAAGAAAGGGTTGAAGGCCCAAATGGATTGATGTTGGGTAAAAGATAAAATCCTTGTATAAACCTTCCAGATGCTTCACCCAAGGATCACCCACGAAAGAAATGAAACACTTATATTTAAGTAAAGGGGACCCAAAATATAATAAATAATGCTTAAAAGGTTAGTTAAAGGATAGAAGGTCTCATCATGAGCCAACCTATCGTGTCCATGAATATCTAGTGGTGTTACATTGTCATCATTTGGTCACCAAACCAGGGCAATGGATCTCAGTTGCATGGCCGAGAGAAATGGCATCTCATCACAAACCAACCTTTTCATTTCCACTAGGTGTTCATGGGTGACATTTTCATCATCTAGTCACCATTCCATGGCACTAACCTTCAACCTATCCTTATGCTATATTGAAAGAAAATACAAAGAAAGAAAGATAAAAGGAAATTGATGGGCTTGGAAAAAATGCATTGCAGACGAAGGTACCACCCACCCTCTACAAAGGTACCCATGGATGAGACACTACAACACCTTGTATGTCATGAGCCCTATTCCCATTGGGTATTAATACCAACCACTTCATCCAATTTACATGGATTAGAGAGGGATATCTTGGAAAATATCCTTGATCTAGGGAAAGATCTATCCAATAGGACACCTCGTCAACCCTCCCATATTCAAGCTTGACAATTCGCATAGTGTCTTTGAACCGTTAATTTTTTGATATAGTTATCTTTGATGCACATTATTAGATGGATTATTTATTGATTGGATTCACTTACCATGATTTTATGAATTTTTATCCTTGGAGGGAGTGCTCATTTGTATTTGTAGGACCTAGTTGGTGGACAATTTTGGGAGAACAAGCTTAGCTTGGGCTTCCATGGGGATACAATCCCACAAGTTGTTTGCCAGGGTCCCGCATGTCATATGAGAGAGATCAAACTTGGAAGTCCTCAAATATGACTTGGGAAACATAACCTAGCCCCCACATGCCCAACAATTTTCTTAGGAGAGGCAAAACGTCTCTTCTAGAGGCATGATGTCACCTAAGGGGGTTAGGGTTTGGTGGTGTGGTTGATACATTGGCACTTGGATGTTTTGATGTGAATTGGGCTTTGACCATGAAGGAAGTAACTTGGATACTTGAAATGTGGCTTTGGAAAGCCTAGACACCCTCCTCCTACACCAACGACTTGCTCCTAATGCCAAAACATCCCCTAAAGGGGTGATGCCATTCTAAAATTAGGGTTTTCTTATCTGCAAAGTGAATTTTAAATGAATTACTTTGTAGAGGGGGGAATATTAGGGATTTTGACCCCTAATATTGTGTTTTACCCCTTAAATTATGGATAAGTCACCTTGGTGACATTTGTATAAATAAGACATCATAAGATCTCATTTTAACATAACTCTCCCTCATTTGTGAGAGGACTTGGTCTAAAATTTTCGGCTATCCTTCGCTCTTTGATATCTTTAGCACTTTTTATGGTTATCTCTTGATGTTATGGTTGATGGGAGTGATGCGCTAGCCTTGGAAGGCTTATCTCTTACTATTGTGGTGGATTATCTTGGCATTTTTCCTTGAATTGGTATGTGTTTTACTCTCTTGCTATCATTTGTTTCAATTCAAGGTTATTGTGCTAGGAACTAGGTGGGAAGTATAAGGGCATACACCCCCACCATAGTCTTCATCACTTTATGCTTCATCTTATTGCTTTAACAAGGGTTTTCTAAGAGAAGTATAAGGGCATACACCCTCTTAGCTTAAACCCTAGCTAGAGAAAATTTCCTTGCAAAGTAAAAGGGATTACACCCCCAAGGAGGTAGATTTTCTAGCTCTTTTCTTTCATTACCCCATTAAACCAATAGTAAAGGCACTAGTCATTTATTATTGCATTGGAGAAATAGAATATTGCATTGGGAAACGTGATTTTTGGTCATTTCACTTCTTGCAAAGTAGATTGTACTCCTTGTGACTTGGGCACCTCACAACCACAAGGGAATACCCATCAAGGGGATACTTATTGCTTCTGTTACAAAATTTCATCTTTAGCCATTAGGGCTGCAGAAACCCTAACTCATTTGCTTAAATAACTCTCTTATCAACCATTGGATTTTGTTCAAAGTTTGCTTACTTACTCCCATTGGTCTAACACACTTTTTGGCAAAGTTTGAGGGGATTTCAGTTGATGATTTAATTGTTTTAATACATTGAATGTTACATCCATAAGGATGATATAATTTGCTGTAGACAAGCTTTTACAACAACCTTATCATTTTATTCTAGAATATTGGTTTCTCATCTTGAGTTTAGCTAGTCATTTACTAGTCTTTCTCTTGTACTTTCTACTTAATCTCTAGCATTTATTGAGAAACTTATAATACTATTTACATGATGATATAGATTGTTATCTATTGCTGAAAATTAGGGACAACAAGATTAACTTTCTGATCCAAATAACATATATCATTGCAAGGTGTCTTCTCTTGTGTCTCGGGCAGGTACAATCATCTGAAGAAGTACTATATTTGTGGGGAAACAATTACTTGACTTAGAAGGAATCGCTTCCCACCTTTCATCCCACTTAGAATTGACCTCTAGGGGATTCACTTCCTTTATTCTCCATCTCCATATCAATCCACCTAGGGTCACCGGGATCACCTCCCTAGAGTGACCTTGTCACCCTGGAAGTGCAGGACCTACATCGAGGTGACATTGGGTGTAGGATTCCCAATTTGTAGCACTTTCTTTGTGGTTGGTTCAGGCTTTTCCCAACCTACAATTTTCACTATAAAACTCCTGTATCTTTCTCCAATACACACACCACTACAAATTCTCCATTGTCTTTGTCATGCCAAAATGCCCCAAAACCCTAGAAGTGTGTGCTTCTCTCATCAAATGAGGTATTTTGTTCTAGGGTATTCATAGTTTTTCCAATTTGTACAGTATCCCATCTTGGTGGTAGTCATTTCATTCCATGAAATCGACCAAACTCTCCTTTAGCTGCTTGTAGACTCCTCTAAAATCTTCATCTCCCTCATAATCTACACTCAGAAGTTCATGAGTGAAAGTCTCAAGCTGCATTATCATTCCAATTGTTGCAATCTTCTTCAATGGTGTTCGAGAGAGCATGTCTGCTAGTCTATTCGTGACTCCTTTTTTGTACTTAATCAATAAATTAAATTGATGCAAGAAACCTAACCACTTGTAATGTCTCACCTACTACATCTTGCTATGACTATGTAAATACTGAGGGAGCCGATGATGTGTGTATGATACTCTCTTTTCCCAAGAGGTAATGCTTCCACTTCTTCACTACTTGTAAAATCATGAAGATCTCCTTATCATGCATGGGTTAGTCAAGTACTTCTCCACTAAACAAATACGAATGGTAGCACATAGGCCTTCCTCCTTGCATGAGTACTGCTCCTAATGCATATCCACTAGCATCAATATCTAGCTCAAAATGTCACTGAAAATTTGGCATGGCTAAGACTGTAGCATCGTTGATTTTAATTTTCAAGTATTCAAATTCTTTTTCTTGTTTCTTACCCCAATAAAATTTATTTCCTTTAGCGGTTATGACATATAATGGCACTGCTACTGTGGAGAATTTTACAATGAATTTCCTTAAGTATTGAGTTTCTCCCATGAAACTTGTGACCTTTGTCACATTGGTGGGAATAGGCCATTGGGTGTTGGCTTAAATATTCTTTGAATCTACCCCCAACTCTCCTCCTCCAATCATGTGCCAAATATATATCAAGGAGTTCTTTCCAAAATCACATTTCTACAAGCTAGAAATCAATTGAGTCTTCCTTAAGGTTTTTAGTACCTGTGTCACATGTGAGAGGTACTCTTTCCAGGTATTGCTAAATATTAGTTTGTCATCCATATATACTATTAAAAAATAGTTTATGAAGGGGCGTAGAACATCATTAATTAGTCTCATAAACAACACAGGTGCATTGCATAATCCAAAAGTCATTACTAACCACTTGTACAAACCTTGTATTATTTTGAATGGTGTCTTCCACATGTGTTCTATTTTGATCCTCACTTGGTGGTAACCTGATTTGAGGTCCAACTTAGTGAAGAATTTTTCTTTTTTCAGTTGATCCAACAAGTTCTTAATCCTTGGCAAAGGATATTTATTCTTAATGGTGATCTTATTCAAGGAACATTAGTCAATGCACATTCTCTAGCTTCCATCTTTATTTGGCACCATGATGATGGGTGAACCACATGGTGATTCACTGCGTTTGATGACTTCCTTCTCCAAAAACTACTACAGTTGCTTCTTTAATTCATTTTATTCGATGGAAGACTACTTATACAAACTAATATTAGGCAGTGGTGACTCTAGCAACAGATAAATCTCATGTTCAACCTCTCTCTTGGGTGGAAATCCTTGAGGCTCTTGAGACACTTCCTTGTAGGATTCAATCAATCATTGTAGTTTTTAATGTTTCTCGCCACTACATCCTTCCAAGGATGCCTTCATATCCAAATCTCTTCCTTCTCCTTGTTGTCTTCCTTCTCTCTGGAATAATAAGACAAACTTATTTGTATCGCCCATGATTCTTCTTTCCCAATGAGCACTGATCAAAGAGAGCCTACGTTTGTGCTTGTGTGCATTTATGGAATAAGTGTTTCCATTCTTGACTATCCTCTATTGGTTCTCTCTCCTTCTAAAAAATGCATCTCTCACATACAAATATGGACTTCCCAAGATGAATCCACATATGTCCAGAGGAACCACATCCACAACTACTTCATCCTCAAAGTTTTGATTGATGGAAAACTTAAATTTGCACAGCTTGCTCACTTTCAATTCCAAATATTTACTTACCCAGCCCAGGGGGTATGGATTTGGATGATCTTGAGTCTCCATCCAAATCCTCTCAACCAGATGTGCAGATATCAAGTTGGATTGTGAATCGGGATTGAAAAAACAATCCACCTTTCTTTTCTTCATGTGGATTTTAATGCAAAAAAGTCCAGTCATCACCTTCTCCTCCTTATAACAACAACCAAATATTTCCACCTCTTTATGAATATTATTGTAGTTAATATCCCCTTCTGGGTCTGAGGTGTTATCCACCCATTCCTCAACATCCACTGATATCAATGTTTTCTTCTTCCTTTTCTGAAAATATTTGGGGTGCTTCTCGGGGTGCAATTTACAACATTTCTACTCAGTGTGTCCCTTTTGATCACATCCTTTACATTGTTGGATGGAAGGTGTCTCATCATGAACCAACCTTCTCATTTCCACTAGGTGTTTGTGGGTGACATTTTCATCATCTGGTCACCATTCCATGGCACTGACCTTCAACCTCTCCTTATTCTATATTGAAAGAAAATACAAAGAAACAAAGATAAAAGGAAATTGATGGGCTTGGAAAAAATGCATTGCAGACGAAAGTACATCCCGCCCTCCACAAAGGCACCCATGAGTGAGACACTACAACACCTCGTACGTCATGAGCCCTATTCCCATTGAGTATTGATCCCAACTATTTCATCCACTTTACATGGATTAGAGAGAGATCTCTTGGAAAATCTCCTTGACATAGGGCAAGATCTACCCAATAAGACACCTTTTCAACCCTCCCATATTCAAGCTTGACAAGTCGCATAGTGTCTTTGAACCGTTAATTTTTTGATATAGTGATATTTGATGCACATTATTAGATGGATTATTTATTGATTGGATTCACTTACCATGATTTTATGAATTTTTATCCTTGGAGGGAGTGCTCATTTTTATTTACAGGACCTAGTTGGTGGACAATTTTGGGAGAACAAGCCTAGCTTGGGCTTCCATGGGGATACAATCCCACAGGTTGGATGCTAGGGTCCCACATGCCATATGAGAGAGATAAAACTTGGAAGTCCTCAAATATGACTTGGGAAACAAAACCTATCCCCCACATGCCAAACAATTTTCCTAGGAGAGGCAAAACGTCTCTTCTAGAGGCATGATGTCACCTAAGGGGGTTACGGTTTGGTGGTGTGGTTGATACATTGGCACTTGGATGTTTTGATGTGAATTTGGATTTGACCATGAAGGAAGTAACTTGGATACTTGACATGTGGCTTTTTCAAGCCTAGACACCCTCCTCCTACACCAACAACTTGCTCCTAATGCCAAAACATCCCCTAAAGGGGTGATGTCATTCTAAAATTAGGGTTTTCTTATGTACAAAGTGAATTTTAAATGAATTACTTTGTAAATGGGGAAATATTAGGGATTTTGACCCCTAATATTGTGTTTTACCCCTTAAATTATGGATAAGTCACCTTGGTGATATTTGTATAAATAAGACATCATAAGATCTCATTTTAACATAACTCTCCCTCATTTGTGAGAGGACTTGGTCTGAAATTTTCAACTATCCTTGGCTCTTTGATCTCTTTAGAACTTTTTATGGTTATATCTTGATGTTATGGTTGATGGGAGTGATGCGCTAGCCTTGGAAGGCTTATCTCTTACTATTGTGGTGGATTATCTTGGCATTTTTCCTTGAATTGGTATGCTTTTTACTCTCTTTCTATCATTTGTTTAAAGTCAAGGTTATTGTGCTAGGAGCTAGGTGGGAAGTATAAGGGCACACACCCCCACCATAGTCTTCATCACTTTATGCTTCATCTTATTTCTTTAACAAGGGTTTGCTAAGAGAAGTATAAGGGCATACACCCTCTTAGCTTAAACCCTAGCTAGAGAAAATTTCCTTGCAAAGTAAAAGGGATTACACCCCCAAGGAGGTATATTTTCTAGCTCTTTATTTTCATGACACCATTAACCCAATAGTAAAGGCACTAGTCATTTATCATTGCATTGGAGAAAGAAAATATTGCATTGGGAAATGTGATTTTCGGTCATTTCACTTCTTGCAAAGTAGATTGTACTCCTTGTGACTTGGGCACCTCGCAACCACAAGGGAATCCCCATCAAGGGGATACTTCTTGCTTCTGTTACAAAATTTCATCTTTATCCATTAGGGCTGCAGAAACCCTAACTCATTTGCTTGAATAACTCTCTTATCAACCATTGGATTTTGTTCAAAGTTTGCAAACTTACTCCCATTGGTCTAACACACCTTTTGGCAAATTTTGAGGGGATTTCAATGGATGATTTAATTGTTTTAATACATTGAATTTTACATCCATAAGGCTGATGTAATTTTCTGCAGACAAGTTTTTACAACAACCTTATCATTTTATTCTAGAATATTGGTTTCTCATCTTGAGTTTAGCTAGTCATTTACTAGTCTTTCTCTTGTACTTTCTACTTAATCTCTAGCATTTATTGAGCAACTTATAATACTATTTACTTGATGATATAGATTGTTATCTATTGCTGAAAATTAGGGACAACAAGCTTAACTTTATGATCCAACTAACATATATCATTGCAAGGTGTCTTCTCCTGCATCTTGGGCAGGTACAATCATCCGAAGAAGTACTATACTTGTGGGGAAACAATTACTTGACTTAGAAGGAATCTCTTCCCACCTTTCATCCCACTTAGAATTGACCTATAGGGGATTCACCTCTTTTATTATCCATATCCATATCAATTCACCTAGGGTCACCGAGATCGCCTCCCTAGAGTGACCTCGTCACCCTTAAAGTACAGGACCTACATCGAGGTGACATTGGGTGTAGGATTCCCAAGTTGTAGTACTTTCTTTGTGGTTGGTTCAAGATTTTCCCAACCTACAATTTGCACTATAAAACTCCTGCATCTTTCTCCAATACACACACCACTACAAATTATCCATTGTCTTTGTCATGCCAAAATGCCCCAAAACCCTAGAAGTGTGTGCTTCTCTCATCAAATGAGGTATTTTTTTTCTAGGGTATTCATAGTTTGTCCAATTTGTACAATATCCCATCTTGGAGGTGGTATTCATTTCCTTCCATGAAATCAACCAAACTCTCCTTTATCTACTTGTAGACTCCTCTGAAATCTTCATCTCCCTCATAATCTACACTCAGAAGTTCATGAGTGAAAGGCTCAAGATGCATTATCATTCCAATTGTTGCAATCTTCTTCAATGGTGGTCGAGAGAGCATGTCTTCTAGTCTATCTGTGACTCCTTTTTGTACTTAATCAATAAATTAAATTGATGCAAGAAACCTAACCACTTGTAATGTCTCACCTACTACATCTTGCTATGACTATGTAGATACTGAGGGAGCCGATGATGTGTGTATGATACTCTCTTTTCCCAAGAGGTAATGCTTCCACTTCTTCACTACTTGTGAAATCATGAAGATCTCCTTATCATGCATGGGTTAGTCAAGTACTTCTCCATTAAACAAATCTGAATGGTAGCACATAGGCCTTCCTCCTTGCATGAGTACTGCTCCTAATGCATATCCACTAGCATCAATCTCTAGCTCAAAATGTCACTGAAAATTTGGCATGGATAAGACTGTAGCATCGTCGATTTTAATATTCAAGTATTCAAATTTAGTTTCTTGTTTCTTACCCCAATAAAATTTCTTTCCTTTAGTGGTTATGACATATAATGGCACTGCTACTGTGGAGAATTTTACAATGAATTTCCTTAAATATTGAGTTTCTCCCATGAAACTCCTGACCTTTGTCACATTGGTGGGAATAGGCCATTGGGTGATGGCTTAAATATTCTTTGAATCTACCCCCAAATCTCCTCCTCCAATCATGTGCCAAATATATATCAAGGAGGTCTTTCCAAACTCACATTTCTGCAAGTTGGAAATCAACTGAGTCTTCCTCAAGGTTTTTAGTACCTATGTCACATGTGAGAGGTACTCTCGTCAGGTATTCCTAAATATTAGTTTGTCATCCATATATACTATTACAAAATATTTTATGAAGGGGCATATAACATCATTAATTAGTCTCATAAACATTGCAAGTGCATTGCATAATCCAAAAGTCATTACTAACCACTTGTACAAACCTTGTCTTATTTTGAATGTTGTCTTCCACACGTCTTCTATTTTGATCCTCACTTGTTTGTAACTTGATTTGAGGTCCAACGTAGTGAAGAATTTTTCTTGTTTCAGTTGATCTAACAAGTTCTTAATCCTTGGCAAAGGATATTTATTCTTAATGGTGATCTTATTTAGGGAACAATAGTCAATGCACATTCTCTATCTTTCATCTTTATTTGGCACCATGATGATGGGTGAACCACATGATGATGTACTGGCTTTGATAACTCCCTTCTCCAAAAACTACTACAATTGCTTCTTTAATTCATTTTCTTCGATGAAATACTACTTATACAACCTAATATTAGGCCGTGGTGACTCTGGCAACAACTAAATCTCATGTTCAACCTCTCTCTTGGGTGGAAATCCTTGAGGCTCTTGAGACACTTCCTTGTAGGATTCAATCAATCGTTGTAGTTTTTAATGTTGCTCGCCACTACATCCTTCCAAGGATGCCTTCATATCCAAATCTCTTCCTTCTCCTTGTTGTCTTCCTTCTCTCGAGAATAATAAGACAAACTTATTTGTATCGCCCATGATTCTTCTTTCCCGATGAGCATTGATCAAAGAGATCCTAGATTTGTGCTTGTGTGCATTTATGGAATACGTGTTTCCATCCTTGACTATCCTATATTGGTTCTCTCTCCTTCTAAAAAAGGCATCCCTCAAGTAAAAATATGGACTTCCCAAGATGAATCCACATATGTCCAGAGGAACCACATCCACAACTACTTCATCCTCAAAGTTTTGATTGATGGAAAACTTAAATTTGCATAGCTTGCTCACTTTCAATTCCAAATATTTACTTACCCAACCCAGGGGTATGGATTTGGATGATCTTGAGTCTCCATCCAAATCCTGTCAACCAAATGTGCAGATATCAAGTTGGATTGTGAACCGGGATCGAAAAAACAATCCACCTTTCTTTTCTTCATGTGGATTTTAATTCAAAAAAGTCCAGTCATCACCTTCTCCTCCTTATAACAACAACCAAATATTTCCACCTCTTTATGAATATTAGTGTAGTTAATATCCCCTTCTGGGTTTGAGGTGTTATCCACCCGTTCCTCAACATCCACTAATATCAATGTTTTCTTCTTCCTTTTATGAAAATATTTGGGGTGATTCTCGTGGTGCAATTTACAACATTTATACTCAACATGTCCCTTTCGATCACATCCTTTACATTGTTGGATGGAAGGTGTTTTTTTTTTTTTTTTT
>JZKD02S1673916.1:291892-313561 GCA_000966675.3 Picea glauca | reverse complement strand
TAGGTCTTCTTACATCTGCCTTATTCTATTTTATTGAAAGGTCTTATTAATATTGACCTTTATTACATCCGAATACATTAATCTACCTATGTGCGGGTTAGGACCTTAACAGAATATCTCTTGGAAGCCATGACCGAGTTTTGTCCCTTGACATGGTGTCCTTCCAGAGCATTGTCCTCTTGGAAGCCATGATCAAGAAGATCCTCGAGCATGATTTTCTGATTTCAAGCTCATTAAAAAATGAAACCAGCTTTAAGCATGATTTTATGATTTCAAGCTCGTTAAAAAATGAAACCATCTTTGAGCATAGTCTTATTCTTTCAAGCTCATTAAAAAATGAACCCAACTACGAGGATAATTTTTCTTCTCTATGGAAACCTCGTTAAAAAATGAAACAGAGGTTATGAGAATAGTTCCTGTTTATGTGTCAATCTTGTTTAAAATGAAACAAAGGTCTGGGATTGAACCTGGATTCCCGAGAATAGTTCTTGTTCCTGTGTCAATCTCATTAAAAAATGAATCGGATTGTTCCCCCTCTCTATTTGAGTCAAGTCCTTCGTCTAGTATTTGAAACTTTATTTCATTCTTCTTTGTAGTTGAATGAAACGAAGATTGGGGGGCATTTTCCTCAACCTCTGAACTTCATGTTGAAGTTAAGCCTCTAGCTTCTTAAGTTGGGGGCTAAGTACCAACCATCCCTAGTTTATGCATTGGGAAGCCTCAAGCATATTTTCCTCTGGTTCAAGCTTGTGTAAAAATGAAGCCAGGTCCAAGCATATTTTTTTTTTAGTTTTTAATCTTGTGTAAAAATAAAATCTATCCCAAGCACAATTTTGTTTTATTTTAAGCTTGTGTAAAAATGAAAACAATCACGAGCTTAGTCTTTGTTCTTTCTCATGCTCATAAATCAATGAGAATGTAATCGAGTAAAATTTTATCACTTTTTCGAGCTCGTAAAGGTTATACAAAAAAGGATCCCCCTGGAGTTCCCTTTAAGCTATTTTCATACTCTATAAACATGAAAAGATTGTCGAGCAATCTTGTTCTTTTCATGCTCGTTAAAGTATTAGAAAACACGTTTATTGAGCAATAGTTTATCTCTGTTTCAGTCTCATCAAAATACTTTGCGAAAAAGGAACTGAGAGAGTTCTCTTTAAGTGTTTTTTAGACTCTCTAAACATGAAAAACCCCTAATTTTTCTATATTTGGACTCATTAAACAAGCATCGAAAGACCCATATGGGACCGAACCACTCCTTCCTAGGGTTCGTTAAACTTACTCCAAGGGACTTGTACGAATGATGAGCTTACATTACAATCATATGTTATCCTCCTCAAGCTTGCGTAAAAATAAAGAAGTACTCGCCATAAATGGTGGGGGGGAAATTGGGAAAGAAATGTGTCTAAACCTATATTCCATGGAAGAGTCACCTTTGAACATGATACCCTTTCACTCATTAAATCCACTTGTATCTTGGTCATACTCCTTTATAAGATTACAAATTGGTCTATGATCATTGTTGTTGAGTCAGTGTTTCCAAGACATTTTCCATGTTCTCAATATGTTCAAAGAGAAGTTCAACCCAAAAATCCTTCTATTGTGTCGGCCATTTCTGCAGTCCTTAAGCCTTCTATTGCATCGGCCATCCTTGAGTCAGTACTGAATCACTTGTTACTCTGATCTACTTCAAATCTTGTTAATTGTTTCATGTCATTGATGGGGGATACATTAAGGCCCTCCTGTGACGAGTCTTTTCCTATCGACTTCAAATCATTATCCAGGAATTAGACTTAGAAATTAATTGGTACCTTGGAACTTGCATTTCTCAATGGCAGGTTTCCTCGCTTTCGACAATGGGTTTTCATTATTGAACCTTGATCGGAAAATTCTGCCAAATGTTTGACCTCAGCTCATTAATTCACATTTGTTGGATTGTACCAGAGTACCTTGGGCGTCATTGAAATTAATGGTGATTTCCCTCACACTTGTTAACGATATTCACTAATGACCGGTAATCAAGTGGTTTCTACCATGTTCGACTTCAGCACATGTATTCACATGGTTAGATTCGTACTATAGAGTGGTGAAGATGAAGACCCTGAATCATTTCTCACAGATTCTAGTTGCGTTGGAGTATATTCAGTTTGTACTGTTGCATAGATCCACATTGTATGTCTCATGGCTATGTTCAAATTTGAGTTTTTAACACGTAGATCCACAGTGTATTTTTGGTGGCTATGTTTAGATTTGAGTCATATTGGCATGGATCCATAGTGTATGTTTGGTGGCCATGACCTGTATTACTTGACATGGATCTTTGCATGTCAACATTTATGCTTTGAGTCATTTGTATTCTGAGTATGTGAATGCCTACCTAAGTGATGATATATTATAGTATTGTATTTCCTTGTTTGTTGGCAGGTTTCTGACCGACGTGTTCCTTATTCCCTACACACACTCGACAAAGTATATCAACTATCACTCTGTTCTAACTTCATACTTTGGGGGGCTCTCTATTACACATTATTTTCATCATCCCTATGATCATTAATGATGTAAACCTATATGTTGCCTTCAGAGGGGTCAGTGGCCTGGATTCCTGAAGAAAGAAGGGAGAAGAACTTTGCCTGAGAGAAGAAGTTGTATTTTCCTTTGTAAAAACCCTATTAAGGAGGATTTTCGCAGGCTATTATATACATAGGGTGAGGAAATTCATGTTTTTTGTAGGCTGCACTATAGCCAGGGTGAGGAAATTCCTGGTTTTCGTAGGTTGCACTATACACAGGGTGAGGAAATTCCTGGTTTCCGTAGGCTGCACTATAGCCAAGGTGAGGAAATTCTTGGTTTTTGTAGGCTGCACTATATCCAAGATGAGGAAATTCCTAGTTTCCGCAGGTTGCACTATAGCCAGGGTGAGGAAATTCCTGGTTTTCGTAGGCTGCACTATATCTAGGGTGCGGAAATTCCTGTACGTGGGAAAAACGAGTGTCTTATCGATGCTTCTAGAAGGAGAAGCTTCTATGGTGAGGTGGCCTCCGAACAGTTTGGATCTTACTCGCTTTCATGATTTAATGGGATCATCCTAACCTCCTCACCTTATCCTCTTAATCTTATAAAAGGAGAGGAGCTCTCATGGAGAAAGTTATCTTTTGAGATTGGCTTGTTATTGAGTTTTGAAGCTTGGAGTTTTTGGAGCTTGTATATTGGCTTTGAGATTTTCTTTGTCAAGATAGATTGTGAGTAGCTATCAGATCTATGGTCTCAGAATCCTTGGAGCAAGAAGTGTGTGGGAAGAAAGGAACTATTGGAAGGAACCTCACGACATCAAGGCATATGGTTGTATCTTTCTTCCACTTTTGCTTAATTTAATACAGTGACATGCTTCTTTCCCATAGAATTATCTTTATTTAATTGCATAATTCCTTGATCATATGCATAGGTTGTCATTGAATATACTTCTACTGCTTTCACTTTGGTTGGTTTGTGTCTCACTGTAGGATCAACATCACAAGAGCACTGGAGCGAAACAGGAACAACAAAGGCATGAGGAAGTGACACTTAAAGGTATGTCTCTCGTCTTTTTTTTGGTAGTAAATTCGATTATTAGACCATAGGGAAAGCGCCATGTTCTATCTTTTTTTTTTCTAGATCTAGGTGGATCTAGGGAGATTAGTTTATGTCCACATTTACCGATTTATCCTATAACAATATGCCACAAATATTTTTCTTTTGCAAAGATAAGTATAAGTTTTAAAGTCAAAATCTTTGCATAGTTGTTTGTACCATGTCCCAGCCCCAATTTTGTGTGAAAGGAGAGAGTTTCCAAAAGATGAAGTGAAAAACCACCCCCACGAATATGGTTATGTGAGGCCCCATCAAAATAAGCCCTCGACTTTGATTTGTCTATTTGTTCTGGATGGAAAGGTTGTATGCTTGGGCCTTTTTTTGTTTGCGGGAAATGTGAGAGAATTGAGAGGCTTTGTGAAGTTATTTTTTCTGGAATGAAATCTTTGTAGAGGAAAAGAGTTTTGTTTCAGGCCAACCAAATTCCCCAGATTAGGATGGGGGGGAGGGCATTTAGTTCTTTGTATATTGGTTCATGAGACCAATCTTTCCAGGCATGTTCCATACTTGGTCCTCCCCAAGCACAAGTTTGTCTGATGCTAGTTGAAACTTCCATCCATAATCTTTGGGTAAAAGGGCATGTGATAAACATATGGTAGGTTGTTGGGAACATCTACCCGACCCTTCGAACTGTCACTTTTGTAGAATTTACCATGTAGGGATTTTCCCATTTAGTGCTTCCCAAAGAAAGAGTTTTTCTTTTTGAGGGAATTTTAGCTTCCAAAGTCCTTTCCACCACCAGGATTGGTGTTGTTGAAAGTGGTCTAGGTTTAGAGCGATATAGCCCAGTTTTGGGTTGTAAGCTCCTGAAGGGTCCTTTTTCCAGACCAGTTCATCCTCCTTGTCAATAAGTCTAATGTGTCTGACTTGAAGAGCTTCAATGTAGTTTTTGTAGAGTATTGAAGAGGCTCTTGTTAGCCCTAGGTCAGTTGCTCTTTTCCAGCTCTGATGCCACAATGTTGTTGTGTTTGGGTCAGCCAGGTGGGAGAGTAGGAAAATATTATGCCTGTGGAGGAGGTTGATTAGATCTAGAGGGAGAATATGAGAGGTCCCACTTCCAGGCCAAGGATCTGCTCCAATGCAGAGTATATTTTCTCGACCTATTATCCAGCCAAGTCCTTCACCAATAACTGAAAAGGAGGAAATAAGATATTTCCAGAAAATGGAGCCTGAAGTGTGAGACTTGTTTGGGGATATGATCCAATCTTCCAGTGTCCCCAAGGCTATGTATTTTTGAAAGATCACTGAGGACCATAGGTTGTTGTTTGTGATGAGTCACCAACCTGTTTTTGCTACCAAATCTTTTGAGAACAAAAAAATGTTTTTGAGCCCCCATCCTCCCAGGGCTTTTGGCCTTGCTAAAAGATCCCATTTTTCCCAAGGTTGTATGTATTTGTCTCCATAGCCTGACCAAATGAAATGAGAGCATAATTTTATGATCTTTTTACAGAGTTCCTTTCAATATCTAGGCCAACGACATCCAGTAGAATGGGATGGCCTCTAGTACTTCTTTGGTTAGTGTGAGTCTTCTTTCCCTTGAGAGCCACATGAAGCTCCATCCAGATAGTCTTTTCTCCAATTTTGAGATTATCCATTTCCAGTCTTTTTTGAGATAGTTATTTGGTTTTAGGTGAAAACCAAGATATTTTAGGCCATTTAAGAAGTCTTGGAGAGTAAGGGAAATATCCTTTTGTATAAATCTTCCTCCTCTCTTTCCAGTTCCAAGAAGGAGAGGGTGGATTTTTGTATATTTATTTGCATTCCAATTGTTGAATGGAAGAGGGAGAGGATACTTGAAAGTACTTCTGCATCCTACCTTTGACCACTATAGAAATTGAGGATGTCATCCACAATGAGTAGATGAGTGAGTCTTAGACTTCTGATAATCTATATTCCATGGAACTCACCTAATATGACTGCATTTATAATAGCCCTGCTAAGTCCCTCGGCCACTAGTAAAAAGAGTATGGGGGAGAGGGGGCAACCTTGGCAAATTCCTTTTTCGAAGGTGAAGAAAGGGGAGGTTTCTCCATTTATGAGTACTATGAAGGAGACCAAGGAAATGCAGGCCATTATCCATTTGATGAAGGGGACCTCAAATCCAAGATGGGTGAGTAGGAGCCTGATATAGGACCAATTTACTCTATCAAAATCCATGGAGAGGTCAATCTTTAAAATGGTGCCCTTTGCTTTTTTGGTTTTCAGACTATGTAGTCCTTCTTGAGATACCCCAATTGATTCGTGAATTTTTCTTCCTTCTAAGAACCCTTTCTTTCGAGATGGATGAGGAGAGTAACGAATTCAGCATTCGGGCAATAATTGTTTCAATAATTTTTTAGATGCAATTGCAAAGAGAGATGGGTCAGAAATCATCAGAGGAAAGAGGATCATTTACCTTAGGAATAAGAGATATGAAGGTGGTGTTGAGTGGTCTGTGAATTCTTCCATTTAATATGGATTCCTCTATGAATTTGAGAATATCCCTTCCAATAAGATTGAAGAAGCCCAGGTAGAATTCAATGGACCAACTATCTGGACCCAGGCTTTTGTATTTTTGAAAGCTTTGCATAGTGTCTTTGAGTTCAGCTCCGGTGACTTCTACAAAGATATTTTAGTTGTCTTCCTCATCCATGAAGTTGGGGAAGTATAGGGCCAGTTTTATGATGTCGACTAAGTTGGCCCTTCGGTCATCTATGAATAAAGTCTGGAAATGTTTTTTCCACAAGTTTGCTATCCCTTCAAAGGAAGTGATTGTTTTGTCTTCCTGATCCTTTAAGCTCCAGATTGTGTTTGCCACTTTCCGACCTTTTTCAAAGGTGTGGAAAAATTTTGTGTTTTCATCCCCAGTTTCAAGCCAGATTGCCCTGCTCTTAAGTCTCCAGGTTGCTTCCTTATCGGCCAAAAGTTTCCTTCGTTTTTCTTCAATATTTTTAAGCGTCTCTTGAGAAGCATCTGAAGAGAAACCAGATTCAATATTTTGGTAAATTTCCTCCAGCTGGTCCTCAATTCTTTTGAGTTCTTGCTCTTCTTCTTTCTATTTTTTTTCCCCAGGGAATGACCAAGCTCTTAATTAATTATAAATTGTCCATGAATTGTATGGCTTCCAGTGTTTCCCTCGAATCCTAGAGGGGAGTCCAATTATATTTCACCAATTTTTGGAAGTTGTCTTCTTTGAGCCAATTTGAGTTGAATTTGAAAGGGGCGGCCGACTTTTTTGGTCCTTCTTCGAGAGTTAAACAAATAGGGGAGTGATCTAAGTCTCCCCCACATCCTATCCATTGTTGAAACTGGAGAGGAAGGAAAGATAGTGTTTCAGTGATCAGAAACCAGTCTAATATTTTTGCCACATGAGCTTCTCTAGGTGGGGAGCAGTTTGGCTGGCACAATGTCGATGAAGCCCTTTGTAGCTAACAAGTGGCTAAATAAAGTTTTTTGTGGATCTAGGTGAGCCGAGGGGCCCCATATTTCCACTTCTCCAAGGTAGACATTGAGGTATCCGTTAATACTTATATTTTCTGACCTCATTAGTTCTTTTATGAAGAGAGAGTTCCAGAAGTGAGTCTTGTATGTGTTTGGACCATAGATATTTAATATCTTGAGATTCATCCCCAGTCCTTTGACTAGAACGTTGAGTCCTAAACAAGAATCAGAGACCCATGAGTTTAGGGGCTTTATCCTTCGGGAGAGCCAACTAATGACCAAGCCTTTCGATCTGCCACAGGCATCCAATCCCAGGAAATCCCAGCTTGGGAAGAGGCTCGTGAGAGCTTGAGTGGTTGTGCATTCATTTGCAAGTGTTTCTTGGAGAAAAATGACATCTAGTTGGTGCAAAGTCACCAACCTTTTTAGAGTGGATGTCTTTGAGGGGCTCGCTAAACCCCAACAATTGAAGGAGAGGAGCTTCATGAGGGAGCCTCTAAATGGGGGTTTTTTTCTCTAAGGGCCCCAAGGAGGGATTTTTTCTGACATGTGGTCGTGTCCATCAGTGCACAGGATTGTGCCATGGAGAGGTGTGATGGCCTACCTCTTCATTTTTTTAGTTTTAGGGGGTCCGGAGTAGGACCAAGGCCTTTGTGTTCTGAGGAAGGGATAGTGATTGATCTATTGTGGAGGTGATAACATATGGTGGAGTTCTTGGATCCATCAGAGGATGGTTCCTCTGTGGACCAGGAGTTTGAGTAGGAAGGAGGGGAGGCGATTGGGGAGGAGTCTTAGATTAGAGGGGAAGAGGGAAGGGAGGTGGAGGAAAGAAGGGGAGATTGGGGTACTAAGAAAGTGTGGGGGGGAGGAAATGGTGGGGGGGATGTGATCATTTAAGAAAAAATTGAAAGTATTTAGAAAACAAGTTAAAGGGTGGGTAAAAGAGAGTTGCATACCCATAAAATCATTGATCAAATGCTGAGGCATTGTCTCCGGGCTGTGGTCAAAGCTTGTCTCTTCACCCATGGATGGAATAAGTGCTAAAGCATTGTGGGTTGTTTCTGGATGATCATCTTTCGAGGGATCTTGGTATGTTACTGGAGAGGTGGAGGGAGTCCCCATAGAGTTTGACATAGAGGAGGAGGAGAGCCCCCCTGCTACATCATGATGTTCTCGGCCTTGGCACCTGGCTTCATGCGAAGTGTGTCTGTGACGTCTTCTGAAGGGTTTTGGGAAGTCTTTAACCATGTGGTTGTATTCATGGAAACATCTTCAATGAAAGGGAATGCCTTCATAGTCCAAGATTTGGACTCTTGTGCATCCCATATCTGTGAGATTGATAAATTATCTTAACCCTTCCCTGATGTTGAGGGAGACCAGAATTCGAGCAACTGCCATATCACCTAAAGCAAGGAAACCCATATCAGCAGTTATTTAATCCCCTAGAAAATTCCTGAGAGATTTGAAGCATCTTTCAGACCAGAGGTGAGGGGGCAAGCCTGGGAGGCAGACCCAAATTGGAATGGAGTCAAGACACTCGTTGCTCACGTCGAAAGTAGGGTTCCAGAGTTTCATTAGAACCGGGGAGGAGTCAATTGTCCAGATAGATTGGAGTGCATCCATGGCCAATGTGGGATCTGCGAAGATGATCATAAACCAGCCTCTAGAAAGTCAAAAGATATTGGGTGAGTTTGTAGAGTTTACTCCCCAATTTGTTGCAGCCCGGGCTCATAGGGTTTTTTCACTGAACTGTCGGCCATAAGTTTTTCCCACTAGTGTTTTTCTTCCATTGTCGAGACTCCCGCCATCGAAAGGTCATTGCCGAGTGTAATATCCCTAGGCCAAACCCAATTGTAATATAAATGAATATGTACTTAAGTTGGTGAGATATTTGATATCATTTTTGTATGCACCTTTCATGGCATAGTGCGCACATGTACTGCGTAGTAAAATGAGGAAGTGTGCACATTCTAGGATATCGCGCGCAACAACTCAAGTGCGCTTGATTTTGAGGCCAGGGAGCCTTTGTGTATATGCTATGTTTTATAGGCTGGTGAGCCAGTTTTTTTATTATTAGGCCGGAGAGCCTAGATGTTAAAGGCTAGTGTGCCTACTTTGTATATGTCTCATAATTAATATAAAATACATCGTTGTGTGCAGACCGACCATGATAAAAGAGTATGGGGGACTAAAATCCACTAGTTAGGGAAAGGGTGGGGGCTAAAAGTTAAGTAAAAGGGGCTAATCTAGGGAGATTAAGCCAAAAAGGAATATTATATTAATATTTCTTAAAGTATAAATTATGGGTAATTGTTTTATCCTAAGTTCCAAAGTTGGGGACAAGTGGGCCAAAGTAGCTCTCAACATGACAAGTGTCAAGTTAGAGACATACATACATATTTTTTGGACTTAGTTCATTTCCGATCATTCTTCCATCATTCAGTCATCCATTCAGCTATACTAGGACCATTCACTCATGCAATCAACCTTCCTACATACTTCTTGTCATTGTATCTGAACAAGTATCCATATCCATACTTGTTTGTTTAGTTGGTTAGCTTGAGAGTTGGACTGAAGAAACGGGTTGTCAGACCCATGGTATATTGAAGAGGCGGGTTGTCAGGCCCATGAGAAATTTCTCTCTGGGTGAGAGAATTGTTGGGAATCGATTTCCTGAAGGTGCTAAACTGCAGCTACAGGGCTCTGAGACTTCCTGTCCGGCCTGTTGCTGAAGCCCAGAAAGGAAGTGGGGCAACTGAAGGACTATTGATAAGAGAAGGGGAACACTTCCTGGGGTGGGATAGGCATGTGGGGAATGAGGGACTGTAGTTTGTTAGTTTGAGTTGGCATATGTGACAGAGTCTTTCCTATTGTCTGTGAACCATTAGCCTGGTTAGGAATCCCTTTACCCAGGTGGGGTTAAGTACATCTCGAGGGTGACCCACTGCTGAGAGTGATGAGCAGTGTGGTCTAAGGCTGGAAGGTTCGTGGAAGGTCTAAACATATTTGGTGATATTCTTACCAAGATAAGTGTCAATTGTGTGATAAAATTACATGTTGCATTGTTATTTATGTGTTTATTTTATGGGTTTATTCTATGTGTGGTTATAATTGTCTTTATATGTATGGGTAATGCCTATATATGTTTCATGTATATGGTTACTATTATTTCGGTATGAATCCATGCATTTACATAATGTATTTGTCTATTTACGTTTTATATATATATATTCGCAAGAGTTCTATGTGTATAGAATTTAATTGCATGCAGTTCGAAAATTGTATGTGGCATAGTTCAGTTGGATACTGGGTATGTTACATCATGTTCCACAGAGAGAATGAAAGCGTTCTATGGAGTAGTGTGGCCCGACCTGGGTGGTCGACATCGCTACAATATGGTATCAGAGCTTTAGTTTTCAACACTGAGCCTGGATGGGCTGAGCAAGTTGAGTTGAAACGAAATTTCACAGAAGATTGATTTCGAAGTGGCCAAATTTCCAAGTCACGGAGCATCCATGGTAAAATTCTAGAAGCAATGAAGCAGAATTGGAATAAATCCCCAACTTTGGTTGTTAAATTCATGGGGAAATTGAGAAATTCGGCCATGTGGTGAGATATTATTGATTTAATATCTGTTCTAGCAAATTCAGACCTAGAATTGGTCGAATTTGAAGTTACAGTGAAGACATGATAGTTGGAGCGATTTTTATAATTAAAAATCCTTAATTCGTGACTTGAGTTTGGGAAAAATGCGTTCTAGAAATGTCAACCCACAATGATTTGTTGTTGCATAGGTTGAATTGGTATTATTGGGGTTGTTGGGCCTTGGGCATGGAAGTAAGCAAATATTAAGGCAGAAAAGACGGAATGTGAATTGTGTGGAAGACACAGTGACTAATACGGGGTCAATGTAAGAAGAATAGAAGAAAAGATGGAGCGAAGTAAGAGAAATCAATCCGTTGGGTGAGGAGATCAAGGATAACAGATCAGCAAGGAAGACGGATCATGCACAACTCAACAAGAAGAAAAAGCCATCGTTGGATGATTTGGAGCACTGCGTGAGAAGGAAGGAAAGATAGGTTGGTGAAGCCCTATAAATGCGGGTCAAGTTTACCTAGGGTTTTGGACACCTAGGGTTATATAGGGTTTTGAAACTTAGGTTTTGGCCTAAGGTTGTTGGTGAGTCATTGTAATGTACAAATAAGAACCTAGATGAGGGAAGAGGGTTCGGTGAAGAGTCCCAAGTTTTTTATTGTTATGAGTGATTATTAGTGTGAGAGAGAGAAGCATTGAGCAGTGAGGGAAGTCTTTTTTGTAAGATCTGCATCTAGGTGCAAAGATCAACCCTGCAACTGGGTGCGAAAGGAGGGAAGATGGAGAGAAGAGAGAAAGAGAAAATATCTTCTAGCTAAGAGCATAGATAAGAACTGCATGCTTTCATTTTAATATATTATAAAGCACAGTTCTATGGATGTAGCCCCAGGGAGAGGGTTAACCATGTATATCTTGGTGTTGTGTGTGATTGATGTGGTGTTCTCTTGTTCTTGATATATTGTTATTCCCTTACTTTGTTAGATCTGACAGATAAATGTCTGAGGTAAGACTAAGTTGATAACTGACATCTAGATGTTGTGTTTTTCTTGTATTGGATCCACTTTGTATTCCCTTTGGTTGTAGACATCTGTGTCCTGCAACCCCCCATAGCTACTTCGGGTGAGACTGCATCTGCCTCAAAGGTGTTTCCGAAAGGGATAGTATTTAAGGCTTGTCGGTGCACTCTTGGAGCTGAACCCAGGGTCTACCTGTGTGCCAACAAATGGTTCTGTTGCCGGGACATGGATCTTCTTAAGGGAATGTCAAGGTGGTTTCCATCAAAGATAGAGATTCAGAAGTGGATAGAAGAACAAGAAAAGGAATTCACAGAAGCCC
Source organism: Picea glauca (assembly GCA_000966675.3). Taxonomy (NCBI): domain Eukaryota; kingdom Viridiplantae; phylum Streptophyta; class Pinopsida; order Pinales; family Pinaceae; genus Picea; species Picea glauca. The sequence goes on along the minus strand of JZKD02S1673916.1, from coordinate 301,588 downwards.
AGAACAATAACCCTAAGCTTAACACTGAGGATTGGTTGGGAAGGTTTATCTTTACTGATATACACGAGATTTTATTTGGAGGAATTCATCAGGAGTTATACGAGTGGCTAGCTAGGTTAGCAAACACCCAGTTTGATATCATATCTAGACCACCCGTGGTTTGGACGCCGACGCTGATCAAGAAGTTCAAGAGAGTTGATAACACTATGTCGAGAGCAGTAGATCACTGGTTCGATAGCACCATTGGAGGATATATCACTGAGTTTGTTGTTGATAGAGTAGAATCGTATAGTCAAGCAAAGAGATACTTCTTCTAGGGACCTAAAGGAAACTTTTTACAATTTCTGAAGTTGAGGATCTAGATGCCATTGCATGAGAAGAACATATTGAAGGTGCAATAGTTGGTCTAATCGAAAATATAATGTTCAATAATTTAGACAGTGACAACGACGCAGAGGTGGGGCATATGCATAGTGGAAGAATCTTCAAAGAGGTCTCTCTGGTGAAAGATGAAGGGTTTTACAGTGGAGAGGAAGAAGAACTGGTGAACGAGGAACATTCAGAATTTGATAGGGCTGAAGAAGGAAAGACTGAAGAGCCTTGCCGAGAAGAGTCACAAACTTCAGGAACTGCGCAGACTATTGAAGTAAGTATTATTACTCCTCCTGTTGTTTTAGAAACATTAAGAAATCAGAGTAATCAGAGTCATCAGAGCGCTCAAAGCACTATCACCAGCAGTCCACCATATACTCATTCAGGAAACCTAGGAAGATCTATGGCATATGAGATGAGGTTACCCACCTTCAGAGGAGATGGATCTGAAGATCCTGGTCATCACTAGTTTCTATGTGAAGTTGTGTGGAGTATTAAGAATGTCACCAACAAAGTTGTTAAACGAGCTTAGTTTAGTACTACCCTGAGAGACCACACACTAAGATGGTACATGAATTTTATCCAAGGGGTTGTCCAGCCAAAAACGTTGAACGAGATCAAGAATGTGTTGATTACATAATTCAAGAAACCCAATTCGGAGTCACAATGCATTACAAAACTGAAAGAAATCAAGCATAAAGTAGTTGCACCTGTTTGGGAGTTTGATCATAGGTTTAAGACCTTAACAGACCATTTGAGTTTTCAAATCCTAGATGATCATAAAAAGGAATGGTTCATTGTTTCCCTCTTACCACACATCAGAGTCCCTCTAATGCAACAAAAGATTACTTCGCAGGCTGAGGCATTGGAGATCGCCATGAAACTAGAATCAACTCCTATGGAAGAATTCAGCTCGGGTATGAGTCAAATCTTAAGTCAGCTAACTAGTTTATCTCTGCAGGTTGAAGATATGAAGAAAGACAAGGGAAAAGGAAAAAGAGAAGATATCTGGTGCATTAGATGCAAATCAGAAGGCCATGACAAGGATTATTGTCCCCTATTTTCCGATTATTTGGAATCTGGAGCCTTGAGTCCTTTAAAGAAAGTTACCTTACCATGGTGCGAGGTATGTAGAAATAGACATCACCTTGGTGAATGCTATTACATGCAAAAATATGTTCAGACACCCACAAATCTGTATTGCATGTTTTGTAAGTTGGTAGGGCATGATGATAGGGATTATAGGGCCTACAAACTCATGCATGAAAGGTCAAGGGATATATACAAAATTCAAGGCGAAGTACAACAAGAAGGAAACATTATGCAGTATAATTCTCCAGGAAGAGGAAACTTCAACCCTCATGGTGGATTCAAAGGAAGAGGAAGAGGAGGAGGTATGGGCCAAGGCAGAGGCCAAATCATTTGTTATAACTGCACACTGCCAGGACATTTGGCAAGGGATTTACAGAACCCTTGTACCACTTGCAGTTACTGCAACTTATTTGAGCATGTCCTTGAAGATTGTCTTGCGTTGTTAGCCAAACTTCAAGAAAAATGAGGAGGAAACCAACAAGTACAACTCATCTCAGCAGAACCTCGCGGAGAAGATCCAAGATTTTTTGTAATCACTAGAGGAGTTGTTGTTACAAGAGAAGACAGAGTGACTCCAAGAAATACTACATAAGAATCAGGGGTGCGGAAAGATGCAAAGAAGACACAAGTGTTTGATGCAAAGAAAGAAAAACAAATATTTGAGGAGGCAAGGAAATAATTTGGGAGAGACTAGGGTTCTTCATCAAAGACATGATCAGAAGTAAGAGAATGTGGAATGTCCCTAGCATTCGATCAGCTTTCTATGCCATGAGAAGGAAAAGAAGTAAGCAAGCTCATGGAATTCTTATATACTTGTATTAAGTTGTTTCAGGATGAAAGCGTTGTACAAGAGCTACAAAATTTAATCAGACAGTACGAGCTAGGAAAGATAGATCCCTTGATGAATAGAGAAGTACACCAAGTCTCTAAAAGGATAAGGAAAAATAAGGAACTGCACCTAAATGCTCAAATTGAATAGTATGATATAGACTATGTGGTCCTCGACTTAGGGTCGAAGGTCAATGTCACGACGAAGAAGACCTGGGCACTAATGGGGAAATATAAGTTGATCTATTCCCCTATCAAGCTTAGGATGGATAATCAACAAGTTGTAAGCCCCGTTGGAAGAATGGAACATGTCCCTGTGGACATTGACATAGTAAGGATGTTTGCAAACTTCGAGGTGATTGAGATAGTTGATGATAGTTGTCCTTACCCTTCCCTGTTAGGAATTGATTAGGCTTTCAATAATTCCACTGTGGTTGATTTAAAGAAAAGAAGAATGACATTTGAAGGATATGGCCTTAGGTTCATTGCACCTTTGGAGCCCGATGAAGGTCAGAGATACACAGAACCCATCAGAGAAGAAGACTGCCAATATGAACTAGAAAACATATACAAATTAACGGCCAGACAATAGGATTACATTACTCCTACAACAGATGGGAACCTAAGCTGGCGAAGTGACAACGCATGTTCATCAGATTCATAAGAAGCACTAGAGAACTGGCAGAACAAAATGTATGAAGTATCTACAAGGAGATGTGCTAGATTAACTGGAGAAGTTCATTGGATCAACACAACAATAAGTAACTTTCCCACCTTTGATGGTCTAAATCATTTAGAATCATTTTTGTTGGACTTTGAATAAATTGTACCAACACAACAAAGATTGTTGGAAATGGATGAGGCCTTGAAAGAAACTCTAGCAAGATGGTGGGGGACACACAAAAACAACATTACAAACTAGGTACAATGTCACACTTTGATGACAACGCGATTTTTAGATAAAGTAGAAGGTTGTGAAGTTAGGTACATAGGTCGAAGTTATCCAAAGGACCATGTGCGAAGTTGTGGGGAAGCCTGGAGCAACGTTCCTCAAGAGTAGTGGGTGCACAAATTCATAACCCCTATCAATTGGTATCTTCAAACAGAACTGCACTTCATCACTGTAGATTGGGAAGGTATGACTCAGAACTTTGTAACTACAATTTTGTTTGAAATCCAATATCCTACAGTAGATCAAGCGTTACAAATTGTAAGATAGAAAGTATTTGAGGAAGCACCTAGCCTCCCTTTGGAACAAGAAGAGAACGAATGGACTACGTCTCTCCTGAAACTACAAGGCTGTTACAATATCAATGTTGACGAAGAAGATTATCCTAGGAAGGTGAACATAGCTAAAACAGAAATCCAAAGAAACATAGGAGGACCAGGAGTTGAGCTACCTTTCATTGGACAACCAATTAAAATAAAAAAATTCAATATTAGAACAGAGCAAACACCGAATCTTGCAAATGTTGAAGATTATTGGGACGTTGCCACTATTGACAAGATCACAGAGTTACTACATGAATATCAGGACTTGTTTCCAACCAAGTTCACTGATATGAAGGGAATTGAAGGGCCCATGGGAGAGATGAGGATCCCTTTGAAACCAGATGCAAGGCCATTCAAACAGAGACCCTACAGATTGAACCCTAAATATAAGGAGAAATTGAAGATTGAACTCGAAAGAATGTTGGAAGCAGGAATCATAGAACCTGTTGAAGAGTCAAAATGGATTATCCCTATGGTGGTGAAGGATAAGAAGACCGGAGAGATTAGGATCTGTGTAGATCTCAGGAAGTTGAATGATGCCTATTTGCATGACCCATTCCCTACACCATTTACTGACGAAGTGTTAGATAATGTAGGAAGACATGAGGTATATTCTTTTACAGATGGATTTTCAAGATACCATCAGATCCAGATTGCCAAGGAATATCGTCATAAGATCACATTTGCAATAGAATGGGGATCCTGCCAGTATACAGTGATGTCATTTGGATTGAAGAATGCACCAACCATATTTTCTAAGGTGGTGGTCGAAGCATTCAAGGAGTTTTTACATAAATTTCTGGAAGCATATTTTGATTATTGGATTTTTTTTAGCTTATTACAACATCATATTGAATGTTTAAGACTAATGTTGGATAAGTGCAGGCAGGAATTTCACATGCATGTCGATGCATATTCTATTGCGTTAGGAGTTGTGTTAGCACAACCAGGATATGGAGACATTGAACACCCGTTATCCTTTTCTAGCAGGAAGCTATCAACAACTGATATTAATTACACCACCACTGAGAGAGAAGGGTTAGCCATGGTGTATGTGCTGCAAAAATTTCACCACTACTTGTTGGGAGGACACTTTAAAATGTTTACTGATCACTTCACGTTGAAATACCTAGTCAACAAGCCAGTGTTGGGGGGGAGAATATGCATATGGCTTCTGCTATTCCAGGAATATGATTTTTAGATCGTGGTTAAGCCAGGGAGAATGAACAAAGGACCTAACCACTTGTCAAGGTTGGAACATGGAGAGGAACCTACTAGTCTGGAGGATAAACTATCAGATGCATAGTTTTTGGCCATTAGAAATATTGATGATCACTTCACCAAGATAGTCCAATTCCTGTCAACAGGAATGGAACCTAGTGAATATACAATCACCTAGAAGGAATAAAAAGTAGTGTGCGCTACAAAATTTTCACTTATAGCCGGACAACTGTATAAAATGGGACCTGATGACATCCTGAGGATATGTGTTATGGAAGAAGAACGATCATTGATTTTAGTAGAAGTTCATGAAGGCATCGTAGGAGGAAACTACACATGAAAAAAAAAAACGCAGAAGGTTCTTAGAGCTGGCCTCTGGTGGCCTACTTTACACAGAGATGCTAAGGACTACTACAAATCCTGCGATGTATGCCAAAGAGTTGGGAAATCATCCAGAAGGGATGAAATGACATTATCACCGCAACTGACCTTAAAATCATTTGAGAAATAGGCCATTGATTTCATGGGACCTATAAACCCACCAAGAAAGTGCACATGAGCAAGGTACATAATCATTGCAACAGAGTACTTGACCAGATGGGCCGAAGCAAGAGAAGTTAAGGACTATAGTGAAAATACAGTTGCACACTTCATATTTGATGACATCATAACCAGGTTTGGATGCCCGAAGATCCTTATGAGTGATCAAGGCACACATTTCATCAATAAGACCGTTGAAGCCTTGACTGAGGAATTTGCAGTCCATCATCAAAAGAGCACACCCTACAATCCAAAAGCGAATGGGACAGTTGAAGCATTCAATTAGATCTCGGAGAAAACGCTGACAAAGATCTGCAGTGTGAATAGAGATGACTGATATTTAAGAGTACCAACAATACTATCGGCCTATAGAACCACTTGCAAGAAGCTAACAATGCAGACCCCCTTTAAGTTGTTTTATGGTCTCGAAGCAGTTGTCTTGATGGAATATTTGGTCCCAATCTTAAGAATCACAGTCTTTATAGATATGGATGACACTGGCATTGTTCAAGAGAGGCTAGCACATTTGGTCGAACTAGAAGAAGACATATTTATTGCAAGATTCCATCAACAGGTACAGAAGGGAAGAGAAAAGGCCTACCATGACAGGCATATTAAGAAGAAATCCTTCAAACAAGGAGATTTGGTATTGGTATATGACAACAAATTCATGAAGCATCCAGGGAAGTTCATAACACATTGGTTGGGGCCATATGAGGTTGTCTATGTCATGGAAGGAGGAGCTGCATAGTTGAATACCTTGAATGGAGAATGGAAGGAAAGTTTGGTGAACGGGAGCCAGTTGAAACTGTATTATGACAACCAACTACCTCACAACCATTAGTAAGAGAAAAAGAGGAAGGCTCCAGGTACCAGGTGCAGTTGAAACTGGGTACCAAACGTAGAAAATAAATTATTCACACAGTAGAGGAGGAGAGAGAAGAAAGCACAGGCTACTCCACGTAGCCTAAAGTTGAAGAAAAACATAAGGTTTAGATCTGAAGTGCCTCGAGATGAGTCACATGTGAGTGTTGGGGGACTATTGTCCCTTGGTATGGAATTAAGTGAAGATTAAGGCAAAAAAGACAGAATATGAACTACGCAGAAGACACAGTGAATGATACTGGGTCGAAGTGAGCAGAAGAGAAGAAAAGATGGAAAAAAGTAAGAGAAAGCAAGCCGTTGGACGAGGAGATCGAGGATAACATATCAGCAAGGAAGATAGATCGTGGACAACTCAACAAGTGGAAAAAGACATCGTTGGATGCTTTGGAGCACCGCGCGAGAAGGAAGGAAATACAGGCTAGCGAAGCCCTGTAAACGAGGGTCAAGTTGACCTAGGGTTTTAGACACCTAGGGTTTTTGGTATCTAGGGTTTTGACACTTAGGTTTCAACCTAAGGCTGTCGGTGAGTCATTATAATGTATAAATAAGAACCTAGATGAGGAAAAAGAGTTCGGTGAAGAGTCCCAAGTTTTTTATTGTTATGAGTGATTATTGTAGTGAGAGAGAGAAGCATTGAGCAGAGACAGAGTGTGCCAAGGTGCACACCTTGTATTTTCACCTCAAATAAAAGATCTCATAGAGATCTTTCTAATGGTGTAAATCGTTCGTCAAACGAAGATTTTATGAGAAAGTTACAACTCAAACAGTGGATGGTAAATTTTAAGACCCAACTAGCTTCAAAGAGCCATAATTTTCTTCTCTGGAATCGGATTGAGGCGCAGGATCAGTCAATGGAAATATATTGAACCATAGAAGACAGTCCCAGAGCTGAATTAAATTTTTGGGCATGCTAAAAGTGTTTAAAATGGAAAAGAAGGTACTCGTAGCATTTCAAACCAAAAACATAAATTGGCCTAGAACTTTAGCAAGTTGTAACTAGCATCCAAGAACCCAGAAAGAGGTGAAACTTGGATAGACTGTCCAAAATATGAATATGAGGAAACCCAATTGAGATCCTACGAAAATTCCAATGGAGTAGGTGCACAAATGCATAATTATAGCGCAGAGTTGCGCCAAGTTGAAAAATGAACAGAAAAATTAATGAGCAAATTTCAAATAGCCATAACATTTTTCTCAAGACTCAGAATTGAGCATGGGAACAGGTGTTGGAAAGGTCTCGGACAGTAGAATATAATTATCCACCTTGAAAATTGTTCTGTGCATTCAAATTTATGGAAAATAATAATAAATAATTCTAATACATTATTGAACCAAAACGGTTCATATTTTTCCTGAATTGTTGAAACAGTTAGCCTAACAAAGTTTTGTTGGCTACACATTTTGCAGAGTCAACAACAACTAGATCATATCAGAATCAACATAGATTCTAGAGTAATGGAAGAGGCACAGGGGACATACATCCAGGAAGATGAGAAAAGAGGGATGGACGTCCATTTGGGCATTGAAGGAACAAACTCCAATGGGCATGGAGAAGGAAGGGATGAAAACATGAATATGGTAGAGACCATTAGAAATTTACAGAAGGATGTCCAAATCCATAAAGCTGATAATGAGAAGCTTATGAGAGCCAAGTAGCAGCAATAGGACTTCAACATTAAGTTAATGCAGAGCTTGAACATAATAGAAAAAAAATTGTATAAGGAGAGTGGCTCAAGTAAATCAGGAAGTCACAAGTCTCCTAATGAGAAAAAAAGAACAAGAAGTGTTAGGAGACATAACCATCACTCCCCGAGGCATTCCAATAAGAGGTAAAACTACAGCTCAAGTTCATCCCCTATTAGGAAGCATAAAAGGTCTAGGGTGGATGAGCTACGAGGAGAAATGAACAAAATAAAACCTCCTACATTTGATGGTGAGAACAAGAACGATGAAGATGCAGAAACATGGTTGTTGGGCATGAGAAAGTATTTTCAATTGCATAATTATTCTTCTCATGCAGAGGAAAGAATTTCCATCCATCAACTAAAGGGAAAGGCATCCATGTGGTGGGATCAGCTTGTGCAGGTGCAACACATTAAAGAGAAAGTGTTACTTGGAGGGGATTCAAGAAGTATTTTGAGAAGAAATACTTTGACTAAGAGATATTATGGCAAGAAAATGAAAGATTTATTTGAACTCAAGCTTGGGAGTATGACCATAGATGAATATGAAAGAAGGTTTTTAGAACTGTTGAAGTATGTCTCTTTCATCAAGGATGAGACATTTAAGATTCAAAGGTATTTGAGTGGATTGCCATCATTCATTAGTGAAAAAATACAGTATGATGATCCAAAGACATTGGAGGAGACCATAAGGCGAGCTAAATGCCTATATGATCAGCAAAAATCAAGGCCAACTTTCCAAAAGTCTTGGGAAGACAAAAATAAATTCAAGATGGATCAAAGGAAGAGTGGAACTAAGACACCATTCTTCAAAAATAATGCTCAGGGACAACCAACTTCTAGGGAACCCAGAACGATTGAGATAGGGGGTCAAAGGCCAAGGAAGCCACCTATTCAATATTGGAGTTGTAAAGGAGATCACATGTTTAGAGATTGTCCCCACAGAGGTGAAAAAGTGAGGACTTTTTACAATGTACAAGAAGTTGAAATAGTGGAGGACATGGGCAGAAATGTGCCAAGGATCTATGCAGCCCTGGACAACATGCAAGCAGAGTATCAATCACATATGATTGAAGTGGAAGGTATGATTAACAACCAAACTATTTTTATTTTAATTGATTCAGGATCTAGTCATAGTTATATAGATCCTAAGATGGTGGAAAGTTTTCATTTTCCAAGAAGCAATAATGGAAAATATTGGTTGGTGCAGTTGGCTACTGGAGCCAAAATAAAAGTTAATGAGATGATTAAGTCATGTCTTATAGACATGAATGGACTAAACACCAGGGCAGATTTGAACATATGGCCTTTAGGTTCCTATGATTGTCTAATTGGGATGGATTGGTTGGACCAACATCATGCTACCCTAGACTTTCATAACAAGTTGTTTACTTGCTTAGATGAGGAAGGGAGCCTAAGAAAAGTGCAGGGAATTCCCAGGGTAGTAACCATCAAAGAAATTTCAGCATTACAGTTCAAGAAATGTTACAGAAAAGGGTGTCAAATATTTTCAGCTCATATGGAAGAGACACTTAAAGATAAGGTGCCAAATTTGGAATATTATGCAGTCTTAAAAGAGTTTGAAGATTTGTTCAAGGAGGTACCAGGACTACCCCCAAAGAGAGATATTGATTTCTCTATAAATTGTTGATACTGAGAGGGGGGTGAATTAGTATACAGTACAATTTAAAAACCTTTTTCAACTTATACTTAAACCATTCAATTATATCCAATGAGAAATGAACAATAGTATAAGAGTTACACCAATACACCATAGTACACCATGCACAATATATGAGAAATA
>JZKD02S1673916.1:256299-284829 GCA_000966675.3 Picea glauca | reverse complement strand
TGGTGGAACCAAATGCTAGAAAAAAAATTAAACAAATTTTATGTAGAAATAGTGGTCGAGGCTACATAAACCAATTCATCAGTAAACATACAATTAAATCTAACTCATCAACATAATGCAAAACTCAAACATATTCATATGACAATTCATAAAATGCAACCAAAATAACCATTGTGAGTTATTAATCAACAAATTGTCATTGGCTACAAAATTGGTCACTTAGTAAGCATCAAGCTTAATAATGGGAAAACTCAAGGTTTTGGGAAGGTAATTAGCTATACAATATGAACAAGATGGACTAATTTAGGATCCCATTAGTGATGATGTTTTTTCTTGATTTGATTGAGTGCATGTACGGTTTGTGTTTTTAGTTTGATATGGCATCCATGGCACAAAATTCTTGAACATATTGAAACTCTTGGTTCAATCTATGCATCAAACGTGTGTTTGATTGAGAGTTCACCCCCAAAGTTTTAATGCATGTTTATTTTGGTTTTCAAGTGGTTCTAAGTGCATTCCTTTGTGCAAAAGGAATGAATCTTGACCATTGTTCAGTAATCAGTCCGATGGATGTTTCTTGTTTACATCAATCTGTTTATGGACTTGGATGAATTATGATAATATTTCAATGGTAGAATTGGTGTTGGTATTTAACCTGGGAATGATAAGAGGCTTGTTTTGATTGTTGAACCAATCCATAACCTATGCGTGACACACTTTGACGCATATATGGAATATATATGAATTTTACTCTAAGGTTTAAGAGTTGAAGTGACAAAAGCATTTGATATTATATGATGATCATATACATGTGAATATCTTGTTCACATTGTAAACTAACTTTCCTAGCAAGATTTGATTATCATGAACTGATGAAGGAATGTGAAGGAAAGAAATATCACCTTTAGATGTTGAAGTATCAAGTTCGTTATGCTTGCTAGTAGAGGTTTATTTCATCTATTCATCTATCATCCTTTACACACAATCTAGTTTACAGTCTTATAATACTTGTTGCATTGAAACTATTTTCATGTAACTTGCATGGGATGAGTGATGCATGGTTGTAAAGATTTGATTGATTGCATGACCATGAGCCTACAATAATTAGTATTAATACTAAAAATGGAATGTTAGGGTGGGGAGCCTCCATTTGATATTACTTATTGGAAAGGAAAGAGATGGGATTTTCCTTCTAGTTTAGTATGTGTTGTGGTTTCCTCAATGTTTAATGGTATTCTTGAGTGGGTTCAAGTCTCTAATCATAATGGATTTTGCTTTTATCTTAATAGAGCTACAATATTTTAATGACTCCATTATTGAGATTCCCTCTTGATCACTTGTTGTATGACTGTTAGTAAAAGATGTTGGCATTCCTATGGCTTGATATGACATGTATTTTATTATCATCAGACATGGACTTGTATTGAATTTATGGACTACTAATGATTTGAGAAGTTGCAGAAGGAAATTTAGTCTTATTTTATATACATTTGCTAACATTTTTTTTCAATTGATCTCAAACATATCGACAACAAACAATGGACATTTTAATGGCTTAGCTCAATTCCAAAAACTAAAAAAAACTACAATATTGGATACAAAAGTGAATCTCATGGCTATGGAAGTTGATGACGAGGTCAGATGATGCATTTGACAGTGTGAAGGGCCTCATGTTTATTCAATCAAATACCACTCATCTCCAAAGTGTTTCCCTACAAATGAAAACACTAAATAATTAAACAAGAAATACAAATAAATAAAAGGAACTTTGATTGGAAAACTTCCAACAAAATGAAACAAGATAATAAGAGCATTGACGATTTGTGGATGCATGTACTTCCAGCTAATCCCTATAATACAACAATGCTTATAAAATCAGACAACGTTTGAGAAGGGATTCTTTAGTAGAGAATAGAGGGAATGCTAAATAAAATTCTTATGATTGTAACATGTAATGCTCTAGAGAGCTAAAACACCAATATTGTAATGATGAAATTTCTAAGAAATAAAGCCTAAGCATAACCATTTAGTGTTGAAGTTTTTCCTTTGGGTTTCTCCAAAGTAATCTCCATTGTTTATGATATTTAATTGTTGTGTGATTAGGTTTTTCTATTGCTTTCTTTGTTTGGTGTAGTTCTATGGGGAATTTCAATGCACCCCAATAGTTGCTCATTAAGTTGTTGGGATTCTCACACACTATGCAACACATGTATTTTTCGTTAGGGTTACTTAATTACAACGCCTGCAAATGTATTGACCAATCAAACCTCCACAACCATGAAGTTGAATTTTTTATATTGTATACACAACCCTCTCTTCGACTTGCTTGAATAATTGATTTAAGGTATGTGCTCATGCTCTCTTTAAACCAATGATAATGGCCAACAAATTGTTTTAGTCTGGTTGAACCACATATAATAGCACATTCCTTCACCTACCATTCACTCCATTGTTAATGGCATTGTCTAAACATTCTATGTTTTGGACTCTTTTTGGGCATTTTTTTCGACCAATTTTGCCCGAAATCGGGCTAGGAATTGTTGGAATTGCATATTTGAGTTGTTGAGTCTATATGTCCAAAATGTAGAATGTTTAAACTACACCAATTTACTCTTACTACTAAGTGCACAACAACTTCCTACAATCATTGTGTGGTATATTCAAACATCACACAACAATCCAAATACAAGCATCACATGATTACCTACATCCATCCTCATATAAACATGTGAATACATATATGTAATGTCTCATGGTTGTCTAGATAACAAGGACAACGAAAGAGAGAGGAATATTTCTTATTTCTTATACATGGATTTTAAATTGTATGTGTTGTTGATAATAGTGTTAGGTTTAACCATTTAGGTATGCAAAGTATCTTTTATTATTTCCATAACAAAATTGTAGAGTGGACTTGTTCCATTATTGGGCATTGATCTCAAAATTACAAGAAAACAAACCAATCTCAAAAACTAAATTTAAATAAAGGATACATTCCTATTGGTAAATAGCATATTGAGAAGCATGATCTCAGCCTAACTAGGATTACAAATACATTACATTTTAATTTTGCAGTGAAGATGTATGTTTGTGAGATTGATGGGCCATAGGTCCATTGTTTACTGATCATCAAGGTATCAAAACCAAAGTTTAAAGGCACTTGGTGAATAACTTATATGTTAAACACCATCAATGGATACCAAGAAAGTGGAGAAGCAATGCTATAAGGTCTAGAGAGGAGTAGAACACCAAAAATGGTGGGTATTTCTCCTAAAGAACATGACAAGGAAGATATGAAATATGGGTTTACTCATGTGAAGTAGAGAATTGTTGCATTAACTAAGATGGTAACACAACTACTTGTAATGAAGGGCAAGGAAGGACACTAAAAAAAGACTAATAATGAATAAGAAAATGCCAATCTAGAAGACACCAAAGGCAAGAAGTGTGGAGCCTCATTTAATAAGAGCACTCTTCATTTATCTTCCAATATTCCATTTAAGGTTGAAGGAGAACCTAAAATGCCAATGTATGATGGTCACGTTAATGGTAAAAAATTGAATAAATGGTTGAAAAAGTTAGAGGCGTATTTTGGCCTTTATCTAATAAAAGAATCACAACATACATTTTTTTCCATTTGAAAATGTTCGAACATGCTCTATTATGGTGGGATATCTATGTAGATGCATCGAGAATAGGGAAAAACCCATGGTTAAAAAATGGGAGGATTTCAAGGTATTCTTGAAATCATAGTTCTATCCCATCAACTACAAAGAGGAGTAGCTCTTGAAATGACAATACATTCGATGGGGACAAGGATAGAGAGTACAAGAAAACATGTTCAAATTTCAAACAGAATCCATCATGTTGGGTATCTCTTTGGAAGATCTTGGAATAGTGGTGAAGTATCTTAGACGACTATTTATTCATATATGAAGGCAATTATAGCTTCTTAGTGTGAAAAGAATATATGAGGTGAGTAATAAATATCTCTACATTGAGTTGGAATTTAGAAAGGGGTAACCATAAAAAGGGATAAGTAGAGGCCAGCAAGACCAAAGGAAAAAGTATTGTAGCCACAACCGAAAATGGAAAATATCCCAATAGGAATTGCAAACACTATAATGTGGATGGGAACACAAATGATAAGTGTTGGAAACTTCATCCAAAGTTGCATCCAAAATGGTACAAATCCAAGAAGGGAGAAAAGGGAACTACCAAGACATAAGAAATAGAGGTAGAAACCACCTTTGTGTAAGTTTTAAACCTATGAAGTAAATTAATGCATACATATTCTTAAGAAAAATAGAAATTAATCAATGGCTTATACACACAGTACACCGAGATTTACACTGGAAACCCTTAACCGAGAGAAAACCACCCTTCCTTGTTGCCGCACATTTCAACTCTTCATTGTATTAATTTCACCATTCACAATAAAATATATACAATATTTTAGTTATTCTATAGCTACCAAAACCCTAATCCCTTAATCCGGGATTAATTTAGAAAATCGCTAAAAATAGCAAAATCTACTAAAATAGCAAAAACCGCCCAAAACAAAAATTGGGTCACTGCCTCGAACCCAAAGCCGAACATTGTGCGTAACCAGGGGGGTCAATCCTGGCCGCCCTCGGGACCCCCCAGGAAAGCGCTCAACGTACACGACACATAGGGTAGAGGAAGTTGAGATCATCAGACACAGTTGTTGAATCTGACGTACCCACATACACACACATGCAAAGACTATAACACATACCCAACACTTTGATGTGGATGAAACCATAGTTTGCACCACATTGCAACAATGAAGGGTGAGTGTAGATTGAAATGCACTATTCCAAATCAAATTTTGAGTGAAGGATAAAAAATTAAGTGCTTTGTTTGACAATCATTTTCAATGTAATTTGATTTATGAATCCTTAGTAGATAAGCTTGGTCTATAAATTTATGATCTAGTATATCCATGTTCATTGGGTTGGATTAAAAAGATATGTCATGAGAATCACCAAGAGATGCAAGATTAGGTTTTCCTTTAATGTTGATTAAATTGAGGAAGTAGGATGCGAAGTTGTTCCACTAGACAAATGTGAATTGATGTTCAACAACCCATACTTATGGGATATGAATGAGATTTTTTATAGGAAATAGAAAAAACATTTCTTGGTTAATGGTGGTAAGTTGTACCTCATCAAAGCACATAAATGGAGAAGAAGACTATATCTACTTGATTGGGACTAACAAGAAGCATGTATCTTCCATATTTGATGGAGTAGTGGACTTGGGGAGACAAGTGGAGGTCTTGTGCTTCCATTTCCTCCATGGATCAACTTTTTGGGACTAAAATACTCCCAATGGGGAGGTGTGATGTTACTTTACAAATGTTGACATGGCCTAATCTTGTTCGTCTAGAAACCCGGCATGCCTTGTGCATGATGTGATATTAATCCCCTAAACATGACCCTCATTCATTATAACTAAAATAATTATAGATATGTTGGCTTACTATTATTGCATCATGTCCCTCTATCTCCAATATATATGTTAAGGAGACTCATTTGAATAAACATCTTATTTTGTGCACTTGATATATTGTAAAAGGAGGTCACCCCCTCGAAGAGGCTTCTTATCCATTCACTCTTTTTCTATTTAGGTGTAGCATTATTGAATTATGTCTTTACTATGCGTATTTTGATATTTGGTCCAAAACATTTAGTATTAGAGTGGATGAACCTTGGTTTGGTTCCTTCAAACAAGTCGTCTTACCATTTTTTCCCTAATTTTTTTTTTTCCAAATCATTGTCATTGTGTGAATTTTTTATGGTTGATAGAGAACATAGCAAGTTACATTGGGTAAAAACTCCAAAGTTTGGTTTACTACATTTGCATAGTTACAAGATGTGAAAGTCATGGTTTTTGTCTAGTCCTCAAACTAGGCCTAAACATGTGGTTGGGGTAAAATACTTAGATATAAAGATTGTGAGATCTAAATTGAGTGTCACTAGTGGCAATGGAAAGATGACATACCATAGTGGTCAGTTCCAAATTGCATTCATGTGAGGGGAATATTGGTGAGGTTGCAATCCAAACAAGTTCACTCTCCTAAAACAAGGAAAAGACAATAGGTTATGTAATTTAACCATAACTTTCTCTTAGAAGGTACAAATTGCATGAAAACATTGGGAGCCCAAAGATAACATATCAAAGAACATATTGTTAAAATTATGGAAGGTTTTATGGATCTAAATTGTGTTTTAGTTTTGAAACATTCCCAATGTTTTGAGTAGAAAATACACCCATAATTAGGGGATCAAACAAAAGCTTAAAATAATAGAGAAGAGTAACCATCAATGAGATTAATTAGATTTTAAAGGAAAATAGTTGCTATAACTAAGTAATAAAATAATTAGAATAGTAATATAATATTATAAAAAATAGGAAGGATTTGGTTAAACAATAAATGGAAACTAATAAATTAAACTATAACTAACCTTTATAAAAAGGGTGAGGGTTAGAATTGGTGTAGTTGTAACAGTGTTAATTTTGGCTACCAGAACAATCCGCAAAATTAGGGCTTTACGAGGGTCCTAAGGAACCCCAACTTTTTTTCTATTTTGTAACAATTAATATTTTTAGGCTGGGGACATGCACTAGTGTATATAAACATAGAGATTTATCATTCAATGGATAAAAATATGACTATAAATCATACACAAATAATATAGGTAGGGTCATCATTGGCATAGTCAATTCCTTATTCTCATTTCTTTCGGCCTCCCTCGTTCTCATTGAAATGAACTTTCCCCCACCCACTCCCTCCCTCTCTCCGTATAGAAGATCCTATAGTGTACTTTGCTTGAATTAAGAGTTAAAAGTGTTAATTGATTTAAAATCACCAAGGGCGGTATATATTGAATCATATTTAATGGAGAAAGGATAGAAAAACAATTTCTTGATGAGATAGGAAGTGGAGAGATCATTGAACATAAAAGTAATCATCCTCCACTTACTTTGGTTATGAACCCTTTAGATTCATTCTTCCAACTTATAAGTATTAGGATGCCATGTCCCATATAAAGAGAGTAAATATTGACTCGCTATTTGTACCTTGCACCACTACTATTTTTTAGCCCACCATTGATAATTAATGGATGAAGGATTCTAGGGAAGTTTGTTTTTTATATATTGATCAGTGGTTGTATGATGCCATCATATCTTTCAATGTTATCTTATACCTTATTATTAACCTTGGATAGATGATATAATTTCATGTGGTTCAAGGTTTTTTTTTAACAGTAACTAACATACATTATATTAAAAAGGTTGCATTGAAGAAAACAAAAATAAAAATAAAAATATTACATAGAGATGCATCCCTCCTGTAGAAATTTCTAAAACTAAGACGCAAACATAAATATTTATATCCCAACTGGAACCAGGATCAACCAAACTAATTACATCTTTGTAGAATTGTCCAAGGCACCACCAAACTTTGTAATACATAGACTAATTTGAAGAGTTTGAATCTTGGAGTTGAGGCCCTTATTCCATATCCATAAGCGTTGTGCCATGGTCATTAGTGCCAAACCCACTACCATTGTCGCCATCTCGAGGTGAGTTTTTGTCCTAAAGATAAGACAAAGAGGAATAGGGTTGAGGGTGGTTTTGTGCTTTCAATTGTTGTAAGTCCAATTCCATATTATCCATTCTTTGATTCATGGTGGCCAGGACTAGCTCAAAATCCTAAAGTTTGGATGAGGATGGAGTGGCCAAATCTTGCTTGAATTCCCCAAATTTTTAATAAAGTTGTTACAGAGCTGCTCTATTCTCTTGATCAAATTCCTCACGGTGTATGAGGACTTTTTCAAATTCACTCCATGTCAAGTCCATACCTTCCACCTGCAACCAAAAACTGAGGTTCTATCGTCCCCCAAGAATACCTAGACCGAAGACCCAAATGACAACAAAATGAAGTTTGTGGCAAAGAGAAATCATATGAAACAAACGATATTCATAACCAGATCCATAAAAAGAGGCAAAACAAACCAGAAATAACCTGGGAGGAATAATGAGCCCGACAATCCAAAATTCATCCACTATTCAAATCGAACCCAACAGATCCACCGGTGGGTTTGGCAATGGGATTCAAAACTAGTACTTGCACAGAGTCCTTTGACCCCTCATAGATCCAATAGAGGGCGACTGCCTGATCATCAAAATAGTTCTCATTCCATGGGCATGTGGTTCAATATTCAAAGGCCTTATGTAACACCTTGTTTCCCCCAGTTTGTAATTATAACTATAGTGGCCAAGAGACTATGGAAAACTTAATATGTGTGAATGTTTGATTTGATGGACCTTTGTATAAAAGGTCAATGAATGTAAATTTTGTTATTTACTAGAAAACGGATAAGTGTTGCATGACTGATGGAAAGGGGGTGTGCTAAGAGAGACCACAAATGTTATGAAATATATTTTGGAGGGGACCAGGAATGGTTGCGTTAACCTCCACCAGACCAATACCTTGTTGGATTTAATTTCTTAGGATCAAAACAACCCTCTGACCCAGGAATGAATTACAGTCGGGCTGGTAGGTGGGAATACCTACTCAAGAGTTAATGAGGGGATAGGGAAGACCACCCATTTGTAAGGCTTCCAGACCTGACCACGGACTGGGGATTTGGGCTACACACAATCTTGTTGAGGTAGGCAATAGAGGAAGGCTTGATGGGCATAAAATGACCTACAAAGAGGGAATAGAGGGAGGCTAATCTCAGGTTTGAAGAAGAACTAAAAAAGAGCGTGTTCTGATCCTGGGAGAAGGAGGGTAACCTTTGTCCCTATCTATTATTGAGCTGAGAGAAGGAGAGTAGCCTTCGTCCCTAACTTTTGTTGAGCCGAAAGAAAAGATTGAATCTCAAAGTATCGTGGCCTAACTCGGGGGTGGCTAGTGGTAAATCTGTTAGCAGTGACTGAGCCTATGGTTGGTTGGAAACGGGCACCCCTTTCAGCAGTCGCATCACGTCTTCTAGTTCTAATAAGTGTTTTCATGCTTGTGCTTTGAAATGGAATAATGAATGAATGCATGTATATATACATTTAAGAATTGGCCTCTGTATTGACTAATCAAATGATGTGTATGTATTTATCTCCTTGAGGACTTATTCTTCTGCTTGATTTTCCATATGCTCCAGCTTAACCCTCGAAGGCACTTTCCCCAGGGAGTTATGTCACAATTCCAGAGTCAAAGAAAGCCTCTTGGCCATGCTAACATCTTGGTAATTCCACGAAAAATTTCCTTTCCTTGTTTTGGAACTTAAAGTTCAGTGAGCTAGGAAGGCGCTTCCATCAAACCAATAGCCTAAGAGACGTTAGGCTTGCTCCCATGGCCTTAAACAAATATCGGCTAAGAAAAGAACTTATAGACAAGATGCATCAGAGGGTCCATATGACCAGGGTCTAGAAACCCTATGCTAAGTCCGAAAGGAGCTAGCTCTTGATGGCTTCGAAGCTTCAGAGCTTCCGGAGCTTGAAGTCCTAGGATGTCAAACTTCGTAACTGGAAAAAATACCCGAATGTCGAAGACGCTAAAGGTTGTGAGTTGTTGATCTGGGGAGTCCTTTAGGGCCCCTTCTTGACCATCTGATCATCTTGTGGAAGGCTTCACATATGTTACTTCGACGAAGTCCCACTTCAGGAGAATGGAGATGTTATAGCATCAAACTCCCCAAACGTCGAAGTTATGAAGTCAAGGAGAGTCGTCCATTTAGGGGAGATCGTTAGGAGACCTGCCTACCGTCCAATCATTCGGGAGAAGGGTCCTGCAAAGGGTACTTTGGCAAAGTCCCCCTTACGGAAAAATGGAGTGGCAGTGAATCCAAAACCCCCAGAGGCCGAATTCAATAAGTAAATAGGACCGTAGATCTGGGAATCCTTCAAGTCTTATCCTAGCCATCGAATCTATGACGAAGTCAACCTGGTGTTGACCGCTTTGAGAGAATAGGGATGTTGTAATGTAAAAAAATCTCAAAGGACGAATTCGCTAAGTGACTAGGACTGTAGATATGGGCATCCTTCGAGTCCTATCATGGCCATTGGATTTACAAAGTAGTCATCCCAGCATTAACCTCTTTAGGAGGATAGGGGTGTTGTGACACCAAAACCCCCAAAGGACGAAGTCATGAAGTAACGATAACTGTCAAACCGAGGGCGCTTTGGGAGTCTTTGTAACTGTCATATCTGAGTTGTGGTCAGCCCGACGCTGACCAACTTTGGGAGAAAAGAGGAGTTTGCATCGAAAATCTCCCGAACGCCGAATTCCAGAAGTAACAAGAGTCGTAGATCCATGGATCTATGTGGCCAGATCTCGATTGTGAGATCTGAGGAATGTTAGAAGGCTGCCAATCCAGAGTGACGTGGTGTAGTGACATCACCCAGGGTGATGTGGTCCCAAGTTTGATGTGCCACATGTCACCTGGATTCTTGCATATCACACACCCAATAGACCCATTGGGATGTGACACATGTCACTCTAGGCCCCTTCCACATGTCAGCTCCAGGTACGAGTCGCCTAGCCAAAGTAGTTGGTGAAGTGACCGGAACTCTGGGAGTCCGGGACTTCAGGACTCTGGAGGGTTCGGGTGTAGTGTTGCAAAGAGACCAAAAGTCCCAAAGGTTGGAACCACACGACAATCTCACGGGACTTTGGGAGATCTTGTGCATAGAAAGTAAGGAGGCGTTCAGTGCCGAAGTGCCAAAGCGTCGAACTGTCGAAGCTCTTGCTGGCTTGTGTGTTAGACGAAGATTGAGCCAGTTGTGGGATAGGACGGTGGATGGATTTCCACTGTGGATGAGGGAACCTGGAGACAATACATGTGAAGTGGATTCACATGGATGCCACCTGGACCTCAACGAATGAACACCTAAAGAACTTCAAAAAGGTATATCTGTCATTTCTGAGCTTGATTTTGAGCATGGAGACCATGGTTAGAAATATCTAGATGAGAAGAATGTGATAGAGACCCTGAATGAAGGATTTGACCACTTAAGGAGAACGAAATTTTGATGCCCCATCCCTAGGAAAGCCACTCAGGGGTCGGGTGTGTTACAAATTGGTATCAGAGTATGGTTACAACACTTGGCCTGCTTGGGCCCATGGACGAGTCGCTTAAAAACCATGTTTAAAGAACTTTTAAGGGTGACACCCTATCTTATCTATTTCCTAAAGAGTCTAGTTAATATTTTACTGAAGAAAAGAATGAAAAATCTCTATTGTGTGTGTGTATTTAATAAATATGAACTATGTGTTGTTCATAAACTAATAGATTGTTAGCTAACAACAAGTGTTTTATCATCACTCAAGTAGTCAATAAATCGTGGGAAACTAAAAGAATAAAGGATGATGACTCCACGTGAATTGGGGGATGGCTCCCACAATATAGATGAAGAATCTGATGAGAGGAGGGCGATGGAGACCCCTCCAGATCTGGTTGAAACTGTAAGGAGCCTCGTGGCCAAATTATAGAGTTTCCAGGCTGACAACGAGAGGTTGATAAAGGAGAAATAAAAACAAACGTAAATTAAGAAAGGGGAAGAGGTGGAAGCTTGGTTGTTTAGTTTAAAGAAGTACTTCGGAGTCCATGACTACTCTGAAAACTTGAAGGCTCGAATAACCATCTTCAACCTGAATGGAAAGGCTTCCATCTGATGAGAATATCTTAGGAATGTGAAATGGATCCATGAGAAAGATTTATCATGGAAAGAGTTTGAGGAATACTTCAAGAAGAAGTATCTATCAGATAAATGCTTTGATGGGAAGACTAAGGAGTTCTATTAACTTAGGTTGGGACAACTCACTATAAAGGAATATATCAATAAATTCTTTGAGCTGATAAGGTATGTACCATACATAAAATATGAAAAGGTAAAAGTGCAGTGATTTATCAGTGGGTTACCTCAATCCTACTGGGAAAGAATTGAGTGTGACGAGCCAAAGACCTTATAAGATACTATCCAGAAGGCAAGGTATTGTTATGAACAGTTTAGGAAGTAGACAGAACCTCGCGAGGACTGGAAAAAGAAGAGTAGTTCGAGATTCAAGAATAATGGGTTTAAATCCTCGAGATTTAAGAACTATGGGAAGGGTTCTAGGATGAGCCTTCCTACTAGAAGTGTGTATCAGTAGACTTTCCCCTCCCAAAGTGGAAATAAACCTTTTAGAGAAACCCTAGGAAAGACTAACGACCCAACGAGAGAACCCTTAAAATGTTGGGGTTGTGGAGAAGAACATCTATTGAGGGATTTCCCACACAGACAACATAACAATAGGAGAGTCTACAACATCCAAGAAGATACCACGGTCAAGGATGTGGCTAGGAGCATGCCATGGATTTATCCAGCCTTGGATAATAAACAAGCCGACCACCAAGCTTCAGTGGTGGAGATGGAAGGTATGATCGCCAACCATCTAGTTTCTATTTTAATTGACCCTAGTTCTAATTTGATTTATGTATCCCCTCAAACTGTTGATAAGTGTAAACTGCAACCAGTGATACATGTTAAGCCATGGTTGGTACAACTAGCCACTGGCACCAAAATAAAATTAGCATAGGTCATACCATCTTTCCAATTCATTATGGATGGATTTCCCACCCAAGCGACCCTTAACATACTTCCCCTAGGATATTATGACCTGTTGATTGGTATGAACTAGTTAGACACTTATAAAATCAATTTGGATTGTTACCATAATACCATAGAGTGTGAAAATGATGAAGGGAGAAAAATAACCCTCCAAGGGATTCAAAATCTTGTCTCAATGAGACAAATATCAGCCCTTCAAATGAAAAAGTATTGCAGAAAGGGGTGTTCTCTATATGTAATACAAGTGTTGGAATCTGTTGAGAATGAAAAACCAAATCTAGAGGACCACCCTATATTAAGATATTATAGAGACATGTTTCCAGAAGAAGTATCGGGTCTACCTCTGAGAAGAGACATTGACTTCTCGATATAACTTGCACCAGGAGTAGTGCCAGTGTCTAGGACACCCTATAGGATGAGTACACTAGAGATAGTTGAGCTCAAGCTATAGCTAAAGGAAATCATGGACAAAGGATACATCTAGCCCAATGTGTATCCATGGGGAGCACTAGCCTTGTTTTTGAAAAATAAAGTTGGCATGCTCCAACTATGCATAGATTATAGACAACTCAATAAGACAACCATAAAGAGCAAGTACCCCTTACCAAGAATCGATGACTTGTTCGACCAATTGGGGGGTGCTTGCATTTTCTCAAAGATTGACTAAAGGTCTAGATACCATCAAGTCCAAATCAAGGATGAATACATCCACAAAACGTCCTTCGGGACCAGATATGGTCACTATGAATTTGTGGTGGTACCAGGATTAACCAATGTCCCCGCCACTTTTATGTGCTTGATGACTAATGTACTCAGCAAGTTCCTAGACAAGTTTGTGTTGGTTTTCATTAATGATATCCTAATATAATCCAAGAACATAGATGAGCATGAAAAACATCTTAGAATTGTACTTTGATTATTAAGAGAGCATCAACTCTACACTAAGTTTATCAAGTGTGACTTTTTCCAGAAGCAAGTCCATTACTTAGGCCATGTTATTTATAAAGGAGTGGTAGTAGAATCTGACAAGATCAAGTCTATCATGGAATGGACTATCCCAAAGGATGTATCTGATATCATATCCTTTATGGGCTTAGTGAGATACTATAGAAGGTTTATAAAAGGATTTTCCAATATTGGTTGTTCAATCATTGCTCTTTAGAAAAAGGGGGTTAAGTTCACTTAGACATCAAAATGTGAGGAAAGATTTCATAAACTGAAATACCTTCTAACACATGCACCCATGTTGAATATTTCTGACATTGATAACAACTTACTCATGTGCACAGATGCATGTAAGGAAGGACTTGGAGGAATCCTTATGCAAGAAGGGTGTGTAATTTTCTACGAATCCAAAAAATTGAATGAGCATGAAATCAATTATGTGACCCATGATCTAGAGTTGGATGCCATAGTGCACGCTTTAAAAATGTGGAGGCATTACCTCCTGGGTAGGATATTTTTACTTATGACTAACCATTGTGGGTTGAGGAACCTGTTTGATCAACCAAAACTCAATGCCAGGAAAGCTAGGTGGATGGCTCTCCTTAGTGAGTTTGCTTTCAAAATCAAACACATCAAAGGAAAGGAAAATAGGGTGGTTGATGCCCTTAGAAGAAGTGTGAAAATGATTCACCTGGAAGCAATGAGAACCTGTAAAACAAATTTCAAGGGGAGAGTCTAGAATGCACAAGAAAAATATGCATTATTCAAGACTGTGACATCATACCTAAAACAAGAGCCCACAGGGACAAAGTATGAATGCTATCATATTTTGGATGAAGGTTTGTTGACTTACAAAAATAGATTGTATATCCCAAGTTGTGATGACTTGAAGAGGTTCATAATGGATGAACTGCACAAGAGACCATATACTGGTCATCCAGGTGATTAGAAAATGACTACAACCACTAGAAAACAATTATGTTGGCCTGGATTGAAAAAGGACATAGTTGATTATTTAGCTAAGTGTCTAGAATGCCAACAAGTTAAGGCAGAACACCAACATCCAGTAGGGTTGCTACAACCCCTACCAAATCCAGAATGGAAATGGGAAACCATTTCCATGGATTTTATCATGGGATTACCAAAATTGACCAAGCAAAATGACACCATCATGGTAGTGGTGGACAAATTGAGAAAGTATTCTCACTTCGTTCTTGTAAAGTCAACTTGAAAGGTAATAGATATCGCCAACATATTCATGAAGGAGATATTTACACGGCATGGCATGCCTAGGGAGATTATATCTGACAAAGACACAAATTTTACTTCAAGATTTTGGAATTCCTTAATGGACAGACAGAAAGAGTAAACTAGATATTATAAGACATGTTAAGGATGCATGTAATGCATCAGCCTAAGAAGTGGGAAGACTACCTACCATTGGTAGAATTTTCCTACAACAATGGTTATCAAGAGTCACTGAAGATGAGCCCTTTTGAAGCCCTCTATGGTAGATAGTGCAAGATTCCAATAAGCTGGAGTAATTTAGTGAATAGAATTACAATCGGACCTGACATGCTGAAGGAAATGGAACAACAAGCGATTTAGATAAAGAAAAGTCTGAAAATTGCTCAGGATAAACAGAAGAGTTACGTCGACAGAAAGAGAACTCCTAGAGAGTTCAATACAGGAGACCATGTCTATCTCAGATTTAGGCCCAGGAAGAGTTCCCTGAGAATGGGAGCTTGTGCCAAGTTGGCACCTCGGTATTGTGGAACCTTTGAAGTCTTATATAGAGTGGGACCTATAGCCTACATGCTAGCACTCCCTCCCACAGTAAAGGCACATAATGTTTTCCATGTTTCATTATTGAAGAAATATGTACATGATTATAATCATATAATTGACTTGTCTGTGATATAGGTAGAGTCAGATGGAGAATTCCTTCCAGAACCTCAATGCATACTAGACATGAAGGAAGCCTCACTAAGGAACCGAACCATTGCACAGGGCAAGGTGGAGTGGAAACACTTTGGCCCAGATGAGGCTACATGGGAAATGGAGGATGTCGTGAGACATGCATATCCATTTTTGTTTACTTCTGTATATATAGAGCATATTGACATATAGAACATAGAGGACGATGTTCCCTTTAAAGGGAAGGGAATTGTAACACCCTATTTCCCCCAGTTTGTAAATATAACTATATTGGCCAAGAGACTATGGAAAACTCAATACGTGTGAATGTTTGATTTGATGGACCTTTGTATAAAAGGTCAATGAATGTAAATTTTGTTATTTACTACAAAACGGATAAGTGTTGCATGATTGCTAGAAAGGGGGTGTGCTAAGAGAGACCATGAATGCTAAGAAAGAGATGGTGGAGGGGACTAGGAATGGTTGCGCTAACCTCCACATAACCAGTACCTTGCTGGATTTAATTTATAAGGATTAGAATGACCCTCTAACCCATGAATGAATTACAATCAGGCTGGTAGGTGGGAAGACCTCCTCAAGAGTTAATGAGGGGATGGGACAGATCGCCCATCTGTAAGGCTTCCAGACCTGACCACAGACTGGGAATTTGGGCTACATGAAATCTTGTTGAGGTAGGCAAGAGAGGAAGGCGTGATAGGCATAAAAAGACCTACAAAGAGGGCAGAGAGGGAGACTATGCTCAGGTTCAAGGAAGAACTGAAAAAAATCATGTTCTGATCCTGGGAGAAGGAGAGTAACCTTCACCCCTATATATTATTGATCCAGGAGAAGGAGAGTAACCTTCATCCCTAACTTTCATTGAGCCAGAAGAAAAGATTGAATCTCAAATCATCGTGGCCTAGCTCAGGGGTGGCCAGTGGTAAATGCGTTAGGAGTGACTGAGCCTATGGTTGGGTGGAAACGATCACCCCTTTCAGCATTCACATCACATCTTTTGGTTCTTATAATTGTTTTCATGCATGTGCTTTGAAATGATATAATGAATGAATGCATGTATGTATACATTTAAGAATTGGCCCCTGTATTGACTGATCAAATGATGTGTATGTATTTATTTCTTTGAGGACTTATCCTTCTACTTGATTTTCCATATTCTCTAGCTTAACCCTCGAAGGTACTTTCCCCAAGGAGTTACATCATAGTTCTAGAGTCAGATAAAGCCTCTTGGCCCTTCTACCGTCTAGGTAATTCCACAAAAATTTCACCGCCCTGTTTCAGAACTTAAATTTCTATGAGCGAGGAAGGAGCTTCCATTAAACCAGCAGCCTAAGAGACATTAGGCTTGTGCCCATGGCCTTAACCAAATCTCATCTAAGAGAAGAAAATATAGTCGAGATTCATCAAAGGGTCCATGTGACCAGGTTCTAGGGACCCTGCGCTAAGTCCTAAAGGATCTAGCTCTTGATGGCTTCGGAGCTTCAGGAGCTCGAAGTCCTAGGATGTCAAACTTCGTAACTAGAAAAAATACCCGAATGTCGGAGACGCGAAAGGTTGTGAGTCGTTGATCTAGGGAGTCCGTTGGGGCCCCTTCTCGACCGTCCGATCATCTAATGGAAGGCTTCGCGTATGGTACTTCGGTGAAGTCCCACTTCAGGAGAATAGAGATGTTATAGCATCAAACTCCTTGAACATTGAATTTACGAAGTGAAGGAGAGCCGTAGATTTAGGGGAGATCGTTAGGAGACCCACCTACCGTCCGATCATTCAGAAGAAGGGACCCACAAAGGGTACTTCGGTGAAGTCTCGCTTCGGGAAAAATGGAGTGGCAGTGAAGCCAAAACCCTCGAAGGTTGAATTCACGAAGATACTAGGACCGTTGTAACACCCTGTTTCCCCCAATTTGTAAATATAACTATAATGGCCAAGAGACTATGGAAAACTTAATATGTGTGAATGTTTGATTTGATAGACCTTTGTATAAAAGGTCAATGAATGTAAATTATGTTATTTACTGGAAATATGGATATGCATGACTGTTGGAAGGGGCGTGTACTAAGAAAGACCATGAATGCTATGAAAAGATATGGTGAAGGAAACTAGGAATGGTTGCATTAACCTTCACCAAACCAGTACCTTATTGGATTTAATTACTCAGGAACAGAACAGTCCTTTGACCCATAAATGAATTAAAGTCAATATGGCAGGTGGGAAGACCTCCTCCAAAGTTAATGAGGGGATGGGGCAGAGCACCCATCTATAAGACTTCCATACCTGACCATGGGCTGGGAATTCAAGCCACACATAACCTTGTTGAAGGAGTCAAGAAAGGAAGGTGTGGTGGGCAGAGGAAGACCCACAAAGAGTGAAGAGATGAGAGGCGGAGCTCTCGAGTTCAAGGAAGAACTGAGAAATAAGTGTTATGGTTACAGGAAATGGCTAAGAAGGTTATGATACAAGCTGATAAACGAGGTTGGTCCTCCTTTCTTGGTATCGTGTAAACCATTTCCAAGATCCTGAGGGAGGAGGAGAGTAACCTACGTCCCTATTGTCAATGAGCCGGAAGAAAGGATTTTGGTACAGAGCATCGTGGTCTAGCTCGGGGGTGGCTAGTGGTAAATCTGTTTGGAGTGACTGAGCCTCTGGTTGGGTGGAAACATGCACCCCTTTCAGCAATCACTTCACGTTATCTGGTTCTGATAAGTATTTTCCATGTTTTATGTATTGAACTAGAATAATGGATGAATGCTTGGATTTATACATATGTGTATTTATAAATGAATTCTGTGTGGAATGGATTATCATATGTGTATTCCTCTATCTCTTTGTAAACTTACACTTCTAACTGATGGTCTATATGCCCAGCTTAGTTCCTTAGGCTTCTTGGGTCATAAGCTTGTAAGATGACCAAGATAGGAGATATTATGACAACCTGAACCTGTCCTTCAGAACAGGATACCTCTTCCATACCTCTTGTTGTGCGACTGGAATTCCAGACCCAAGTCCTTAACCATTTCATGGTAAAAGCTCAGGAAGGGCAGTGGAGTTGAAGCCTTGTAAATGGGAGGTCTCTTCATTTGGAAGACGAGTGGGCGAGATCCGATCGAGAGGACCCATATGACCAATACCCAGGAACCTTAGGCTAAGCCTAAGGAAGCTACGCCCCCTTGGCTTCAGAGCTTTGAAAGTCTGGGAATTTGGAGTAAGACCGACCTCACCAGCCTTATACTGACCGAAGGTAACTGGGAGACTCGATTTACAATAAGGTTGACTGACATTAGGTAGTTCCCTAGGTGGTTAGGTGGCCTTACCTGACCAACCAGACATGGATCTGAAACCTTGAAGGTTGGATCCACAAAGGACTCAGAACCATAGATCGAGGGATCCTTTGGTTCCCTTCCCAGTTGTTTATATACCGGGGATACATGGCACTATCCCCTTTAGTTCGGAGGTAGGGTAGTTCGAGAGATAAGAGGAGGTTGTATCACAACACTCTCAGATGTCGAATCCCTGAGGTAACCAGAGTCATAGATCTATAAATCTATGTGGCTGGATCTCAATCGTGATATCTAGGAATGTTAGAAGTCATCAGTCTAGGGTGGCGTGGTGCAGTGACATCAACCAGGGTGAAGTGGACCCCAGTTGGACGTGCCCCATTGTTAGGTGATTTATATGTACTAAAAAAGACACCAAACTACCCTCAATTAAATTGTCAACCCGGGGTAAGTAAACTTAGAGTTGTAGCAAAATATATGCCAAAGGTAAAAAGGTTGGTAGGAGTGTAGACTAACTAAGGAAAGCAACTATCTAAGACTAATCTATTCAAGCAAACCTATATAATGAAAAAACCCTTCTAAGAGAATTAAAACTAGGTAACCTAAGTGCTTTTGAGCCAAGGACTGATGGATAGTTCCTAAGAAAGCGAATGAAAACCCTATGTAAAGCAAACTAGTTCATGAGAGTGAGCAAAGGTAAACTACTAAGCATACTAAGAAAATGATTAAAGCAAACTATCTTTAACTTGTTGGCATGTTTACAAGCAGAGTGTGCTTGTCATTGATGGGAAGATCAAAGTGTGCAGCGACGGAAAAAAAGGAACAACATAAGCTCAGGAGAATTAGCGTAGAGTCGCACGCAGTGCGTAGGTGTGCACCAAGGATGAGGTTAAATCATTGCCAAATCTCAAGAGAGATAGTGTACTCAGGATCTTATATGGATCAAAGGTCAAGGCCTTTGACACTTAGAAATTATTCTAAGTCAGGAGGATGTATAAGCTCAGGAGGAGAAGCGACAGTGATCATTGGATCCCATTGAGAATTCCCGATGACTATCAGATATGAATTCAGATAGGTCAAGCACACAAATGGAGGACAGATCTCGAGCGTTATATCTGAGCACGGGATCTGACTGTCGTATGATCCAGAAGAACCTGCATGTTCTTTAAAGTGCAAGGTGAAGCAGGCTTAGAAAATCCTGAAAGAAGGAGGACCGTCCATCTTTGGGCAGGACACGTGGTCACAGATCATCATTTCGCTAACTAAAAGGTCAAAGGAAGGAAGTTCTCTATCCTCCCAACTCACGATATGCGAGATCACGAAAATATCTGGACCATCGAATCATCGAGATCGTGGACCGTTGATCAGGCATGACGAAGGCCCGTGAAGTTGTGAAATCGCGATAATATCTGGACCATTGGTTCCATAGGACACATGGCGAAAGATCATTGTTTCGCTGACTAGAAAGTCAAAGGAGCGAAGTGCTCGTTTGATTGGTGAGTGGTCATATCTTGTGGTCACATTGTCGAGAGCTAGAGAGCAGAGCTAGAGAAGCCAAGCTCTATTTTGGAGTTCTTGACATGGAGAGTCAAGAGGACTCATCACGGAATACTCGAGATGTGAAAGTGCGAAATGCGTCTTCGAATAAGGCTGTGGTCACAGCCAGTGGTTACATCTGTGGAAGATGGAGGAAGAAGCTAGTGGTGTTAAGCTCCATCTCGGAGTCTCGGCGATCATGACTTGAAGTATCGAGATCCTTCATCACAAGAATTGCGATGAGATATGAACCGTCGGATCATTGGATATCTCGACCATTGATCAAGCTTGATAAAGTTCATAAGGTCATGAAATGCGAAGCACCTTTTGGTGCAACCTGTGGTCACCGCCAATGGTCACGTGAGGGGAAGAAGCTAGCGGTGCTAAGCTCCATCTTGGATTTTTTTCGATCATGACTTGGAGCGTCAAGTCCCTTCATCACAGGAATGTTGAGATACAAAATCACGAAATTCAAATTCTATTTAGCGCTCGATCACAGCGAGTGGGCATATGAGATAAACACGAAATCCTGCGGATTTAATCCAATGGTGCTGGTTAATTGGAAACTTGATCGAAGGGTTACTGTTTCACCTCACAGGTAATCGATCAGTTATGATTCAGTTAGCATAACTGAATCATGATTCTTAGACGGTTGGCAATTCAGTTGCTGATGCGTTTTCTTGGAGATTCAAGGTGTAATTGAATAGGTGGTATAGGATAAAATGGACACGCAATGATTGTGGGTGGTTGGCTATTCTGAAGGGAAAATGAGTTGAAATGTAAGAAAGGGAAAATTATAGTATGCGCAGTGTGAGATAAAACTCAGAGATAAGTAACAGATGAGGGATAGACAGAAGCGAGATGTAGTTTTTTTCTTTTTGAGGCTTGAGCGAGCAAAGCAGAGCAAAAGTGGAGTGGCAGTGAACAACCCGATGAGAAAAACCATGGCACAATGAAGAGCATGCAGAGGCATTGTGCATGGAGGACGAAGAAGGTGCACAGATAGTATAAATACGTAGAACAGAGAAGAGATGGATGTTGTTGTGGAGAGGAATTACACACAGGAAATAGCATGTTGTGGGCAGGAGCTGAAATACACAAAAGAGGCGTAATTCATAGAATCAAAATAAGACGCAGATCATAAAGTGCAATAGAAGAAAAGAACAGAGATGCATATCTGAGACAATAAAAGAAGGTTGAGGTGCACTTGTAGAGAAAATCAGAAGATCAGAAAGCACAAGAAGATTTAGGCAAAGAGACACTGATAAGGGAGAGCAGAGCCGTATAGCAGAACAATGATAAGCCTGGTAAGCCAATGACAACTATTGAATCACTATAATAAGTTTCAGTAGAAAATATTTATAATCAGGGTGGTAGGAAGGTTCTAGGGAGGACTGTTGTCCTCAAAGGTTCAAGTGGGTGCTTGAACACAAGGAGTTGTAGCTTCCATCTAGTTGCAGCTAGAGAAACCAGGGTGGCAGGGTGGTGCAAGGGAGAAATGTTGTTCTCTGTTATACAGGTTGGTGCCTGTGTGACTGGAAGTTGGTGCTTCCATCCAGTTGGTGTTGGAACACTCAGGGAGTTGGTGCTTCCTTCTAGTGGGTGCTAGAGAAACTAGAGAGTTGGTGCTTGTATAAGTGGAAGTAGGCGCTTCCATCCAGTCGGTGCTGGAACACTCAGGGAGTTGGTGCTTCCTTCTAGTAGGTGCTAGAGAAAACAAAGATTTGGTGCTCTCAACAAGTTGCAGCTTGCAAAACAGAGGTTGTAGCCTCACAATGAGTTGGAGCTCATATGTATGATAATGTACAGAATGTAAAGATTACTTATCATACCAAGAAGAAGATGTTTTTACCCTTTATGGGTTTCCTAAGGAAATATTTGTCTCTGTATATTTCATATGTGTGACTGATGTCGAATGTTCTATTTCTTACCTCTCTACATTATTGTGATTATCATTGAGTGCTCTGTAAAGAGTTTAAAATAAGCATAATGGTTTCATCACGGTAACAGTTGATTCACCCCCCCCCCCCCCTAGTTGTCCAACAATTGGTATCAGAGAAGGTTCCTTTTATCTAAAGGTAGATCTGTAAGCTTAAACATGACAAGTCATTAAGGGAATTTAGTCACTAAGCCTCCTCTATTTGATGGAACAAATTTTTCCTTCTTGAAGGTTAGAATGAGAACATACCTAATGGCCTTAGGTGCTGATGTTTGGGATGTAGTAGAGACTAGATACATAAATCCTGTTGTGCTAGCTTCCAAGGATGATAAGTTAGAATTTATATTTAATGCTAAGGGAATGAATTCTATCTTGAATGGACTTGCAGAAGTCGAGTTTGTAAAGGTGATGCATCTTCAAACAGCCAAAGAAACGTGGGACAAACTCATTAGTAGCTATGAAGGAAATGAGAAAGTAAAAGATGCAAAACTTCAAACACTTAGGTTGAAATTTGAACAACTAAAGATGAATGAAGATGAAACAGTTAGCAAGTATTTTTTAAGAGTTGAAGAACTTGTGAATGCCATGAAGGGTCTTGGTGAGAAGATTGAAGAATCAATTTTAGTTCAGAAGATTTTAAGCTCTTTGCTTGATAAATTTAATCCAAAAGTCTCTGCAATAGAAGAACTAAATGATATTAAAACTTTGTCCATTGATAAACTCCTAGGAACTCTAACTGCATATGAAATGAGAATCAACAAAGATAAATCCATTACTAGAGAAGCATATTTTAAAGTAGATGAGAATATTGATTCAGATTTAGATGATATTGAGGAAAAAATTGTGAGAAGGTTAAAGAAAGGATAAGGAAAATACCAAGGAAAGCTTCCCTTCAAATGTTTTAACTGTGGTAAGATAGGTCACTTTGCAAATAAGTTTCCACAAAAAAAGAAGGACCAGAACTCTGAAGGTGAAGAGAAGTACAAATCCAAAAGATTTGATAGAAAGAAAAGTTTATGTGTAGACAATGATGATGATCCTTCAGATGATGAAGACAGTGACTCTTCTATTGGAAATACACTAAATGACTTCATGCTTATGGACAAAGAGGATTATGATAATAAAAGCATAGGAAGTGAGGCTAATGAAGAAGAAGTTGTGGTTTATATGGAAGGAGAACTGATCAGTGCACTGGAAGAGATTGACAAACTCAGAATTAAGAACAGAAAGCAAAAACAATTGTTGATACAGTTCAAGAAAGACAGTAAACAACCTGATGAAAACTTTGCCCTGCTTAAAGTGGAATTAGAAGAGGCAAATAAAATCGAGGACATTCTGAAACAACAGTTATCAGAAAAGAAGGCAAGATGTAAAGCTTTGGAAGAAGAAGTAGTGAAAACTAGGAAAGAGTTGGATAAGTTTCAAGCCTTGTATCATCAGAATCTGTCAAGTATCAAAGCCTCAGAAGGATTAGCCGCCATTCTGAATCAGAAAAGGAATCCAAAGCTAAAAATAGGTTTGATTTATGAAGAGGGATCAAGTAGTGGTCATCCAAGCAAAAAAGACTTCATCAAGTTTGTCAAATCTACAAACAATGACAACAACAAACCTGCAGAAACAAAGGAAGATAATCAACCGCCCAGGAGGAGTAAAGAAAAAGGTGTCAGAATTGAATCTGTAGAACAAGGAAATAATACACTCCCTGCTCAAGGAAATCATCAGCATGGAAGAAATCGATTTACTCAAAGAAGACAACCATTTTCCAAGTACAAAGAATTTTTCTATGGATATTGTTTCTACTGTTCTAACTTTGGTCACAAAGTTGTAAATTGTTCCTTAAGACTTAGACATGAGCAATTAAGATTTCCAAGGAATAAATATCTGCCACAACAAAGAATGATAAAGCCAAGTAACAAACCATCACAGATTGCAAATTGTCAAATTAAGTCTAGAGACATGCAATTGAGGAGGTCAAGAAATAATAAACAATCAATGAGTAGACAACGCTAGAACAATAACTTTGGCCTATTGAACAATGAGATTGAATGCTATAACTGTCACAACTTTGGCCACAAAGCTGCAAATTATCATCTGAATAATTACAAAGAAGATCCAAGGATAAAGTTCTTAGATAGACAGGCCAGCACATGGAAAAGGAAAGATAGTGAAAAATGTGGTCTAGCACTTTCAACTCAAAAACAAAAGGCCTCCGGGAATATAGACAGTGGATGTTCCAAACACATGACTGGAGACAAGGATAAGATTTTGTCCATAAGTAAAAGCAAAACAGGAAATGTGATCCTTGAAAATGATGAACCGGGTAAAATCAAGGATAGAGGGATGGTGAGTTTGAGTAATGACAAAGGAGATGCTCAATACGTTCTACTTGTGGATGGTTTGAAACATAATTTTCTCAGTACAAGTCAAAAGTGTGATAGAGACAGTGAAGAGGTGTTCACGTCCAAAGAGTGTAAGGTAAATGTAAACTCAGGACAAGTGGTGAATAAAGGCATAAGGAAAATTAATGATGTTGATATTGAATCCTCCCCTGCAAGTAAAGAAGAAGACACAGATACAATAAAGGAATGTTCAGTTAGCATCAATCCCATGGAAGAAGTAGAAGAAGAATCATGTCATAAGATGGAAGCAAAAATTTTGAAGGTTGAGAAGTAAAACACCCAAAGCAAGTTCTTAAACAGCTCCATGACCCTAGATAAGCTCTTGGATAGTCAAAGATCACCAAATGACAAATCTGGTATTGGATACAACAAGGAAGAAATCAGTACTCCTAAGAAACCTGATATAGGTCATTTGTCTGTGAAAAAGAAAAGCAGGTATGAGAGTGGTTGTAGAGGTTTTTTCTTGTGATTGAATATGGTCATAAAAGCCTTGGATTGTTTGCATCATGGAAGAAAAATGAAATTGCAGTAATAGAGATCGATGAGAATCAATGGGGAGATCCAAGGGTTATTTTAAAAGTACAAGCTACAATTGGGTAGTGTTCAAGTAGGACAACGACAGTCACAACAGCAACATTATGATGTACAAAATTATATACATGACATTCTGTGGAGATAACAAGAGGAAAGACCTTGTCAGGGAAAGCTAATATTTTTAGAAACAAAGGAGGAGAACAATCAGAAGAAGAGAGAGAACAGTGACAGGGGGAGTCATCCAGTTATGGCAAGAAAAGGTTGATGAAGGATTCCCAGTAAGAGAGGTGAGCAATATTGAGTCCGCTACAGAGGACATAGTTGAAGATGAAGATGAACAGGTCCAAGAATCATAAGGAGAAGACTCTGGTTTAGATACAAATATTTTGCAGGCCTCAAATAAGAGAGTCCATCCTGTTAGGGGGGGTTTGTGCTGGTTTAATATATGATACCTCCTAAAAATACTACAACAACTCAGGGGGAGCATGTTTTCTTTGACATTGATGTCAAATGGGGAGAAAAGGAGTGGTCCGGACCGGATGCTACAGTATGAGGTCCAAACAAATTAGCGCAGTCGTTCAGGGTTGCCATCAATGCCGAAGGGGGAGATTGTTGGCATGTTTACAAGTAGA
This sequence comes from Picea glauca, assembly GCA_000966675.3. NCBI lineage: Eukaryota > Viridiplantae > Streptophyta > Pinopsida > Pinales > Pinaceae > Picea > Picea glauca. Next base: position 258,992 of record JZKD02S1673916.1, on the reverse strand, counting down.
GTGTGTTTGTCATTGATGGCAAGATCAGAGTGTGCAGCGATGGAAAAACAGGAACAACGTAAGCTCAAGAGGATTAGCACAGAGTTGCACGCAGTGCGTAGGTGTGCACCAAGGATGAGGTTAACTCATTGCCAAAGCTGAAGAGAGATAGCGTACTCAAGATCTTAGATGGATCAAAGGTCAAGGTCTTTGAAACTTAGAAATTATTCCAATTCAGGAGGATGTGTAAGATCGAGAGGAGAAGAGACAGTGATCATTGGATCCCATTGAGAATTCCCTATGACCATCAGATCTGAATTCAGATAGGTCGAGCGCGCAGATGGAGGACAGATCTCGGGCATTAGATCCGAGTGCGGGGTCCGACCATCATTGGATCCAGGAGAACCTGCACGTTCTTTAAAGTGCAAAGTGAAGCGGACTTACAAAATCTCGAAAGAAGGAGGACCGTCCATCTTCAGGTAGGACACATGGTCACAGATCATCATTTCGCTAACTAAAAGGTCAAAGGAAGTAAGTTCTCTAACCTCCCAACTCACAATATGCGAGATCACGAAAAGATCTAGACCGTCGAATCATCGATATCATGGACCGTTGATTAGGCATGATGAAGGCATGTGAAGTTGTGAAATCGCGATAATATATGGACCGTTGGTTCCATAGGACACATGGCGAAAGATCATCATTTCGTTGACTGGAAAGTCAAAGGAGCGAAGTGCTCGTTTGATTGGCGAGTGGTCATATCTCGTGGTCACATTGTCGAGAGCTGGAGAGTAGAGCTAGAGAAGCCAAGCTCTATTTCGGAGTTCGTGACATGGAGAGTCAAGAGGAATCATCACAGAATACCCGAGATGCGAAAGTGCGAAATGCATTTTTGAATAAGGCTGTGGTCGCAGCCAGTGGTTGCATCTGCGGAAGATGGAGGAAGAAGCTAGCGATGTTAAGCTCCATCTCGGAGTCTCAGCGATCATGACTTGGAGTATTGAGATCCTTCATCACAGGAATCGCGATGAGATCTAGACCTTTGAATCATTGGAGATCTCGACCGTTGATCAGGCTCGATAAAGTTCATAAGGTCGTGAAATACGAAGCACCTTTTGGCGCAGCCTGTGGTCACTGCCAGTGGTCACATGAGGGGAAGAAGCTAGCGGTGCTAAGCTCCATCTCGGAGTTTCGTTGATCGTGACTTGGAGTGTCAAGTCCCTTCATCACAGGAATGCCGAGATGCGAAATCACGAAATTCAAATTCTGTTTAGCGCTCGGTCACAACTAGTGGGCATATGAGATAAACGTGAAATCCTATGGATTTAATCCAACGGTGCTAGTTAATTGGAAACTTGATTGAAGGTTTAATGTTTTACGTCACAGGTAATCGATCAGTTATGATTAAGTTAGCATAACTGAATCATGATTCTTGGACGGTTGGAGATTCAGTTGCTGATGCGTTTTCTTGGAGATTCAAGGTGTAACTGAATAGGTGGTATAGGATAAAATGGAGACGCAATGACTGTGGGTGGTTGGTTGTTCTGAAGGAAAAATGAGTTGAACTGTAAGAAAGGGAAAATTACAGTATGCACAGTGTGAGATAAAACTCAGAGATGAGTAACAGATGAGGGATAGACAGAAGCAAGATGCAGTTTTTTCTTTTTGAGGCTTGAACGAGTGAAGCAGAGAAAAAGTGGAGTGGTAGTGAACAACCCGATGAGCAGAACCATGGCATGGTGAAGAGCATGCAGAGGCACTATGCATGGAGGACAAAGAAGATGCACTGATAGTATAAATATGCAGAATAGAGAAGAGATGGATGTTGTTGTGGAGAGGAATTACACACGGGAAATAGCATGATGTGGGCAGGAGCTAAAATACACAGAAGAGGCATAATTCTTAGAATCAAAATAAGATGCAGAGCATAAAGTGCAACAAAAGAAAAGAAAAGAAATTCATAGTTGAGACAGTAAAAGAAGGCTGAGGTGCACTTGTAGAGAAAAGAAGAAGATCAGAAAGCACAAGAAGATGCAGGCAGAGAGACACTCATACAGGAGAGCAGAGAAGCATAGCAGAACAGTGATAAGCCTGGTAAGCCAATGACAACTATTGAATCACTGTAATAAGTTTCAGTAGAAAATATTTATAATCAGGGTGGTAGGGAGGTGCTAGGGAGGAATATTTTCCTCAGAGGTTCAAGTGGGTGCTTGAGCACAGGGAGTTGTAGCTTCCATCTGGTTGCAACCAGAGAAACCAGGGTGGCAGGGTGGTGCAAGGGAGAACTTTTGTTCTATGTTATACAAGTTGGTGCCTGTGTGACTAGAAGTTGGTGCTTCCATCCAGTTGGTGCTGGAACACTCAGGGATTTGGTGCTTCCTTCTAGTGGGTTCTAGAGAAACCAGAGAGTTGGTGCTCTCAAACAAGTTGGTGCTTGTATAAGTGGAAATAGGTGCTTCCATCCAGTCGGTGTTGGAACACTCAGGGAGTTGGTGCTTCCTTCTAGTCATTGCTAGAGAAAACAAAGAGTTGGTGCTCTCAGCAAGTTGCAGCTTGAAAAATAGAGGTTGCAGCCTCACAATGAGTTGGAGCTCATATGTATGATAATGTACAGAATGTAAAGATTACTTATCATACTAAGAAGAAGAGGTTTTTACCCTTTATGGGTTTCCTTAGGAAATATCTGTCTATGTATATTTCATATGTGTGACTGA
>JZKD02S1673916.1:238139-249536 GCA_000966675.3 Picea glauca | reverse complement strand
ACCATTCTAGCGAGTCTTTCACTCTGTATTTTTACAGTCTCTGTACATTTCTCTGATTAATATAAATCATGTATTACTATATATCTGTGTTTATGGTTGCATCTCTGATACATTTATGTTATATTATTGAATATATGCAATATCTTTGTGCATTTATTTATTATATCTCCGTTCTCATTTCGTGCCGAAAATAATCCGGATCAGTAAATCTTAGCTTTCAGGGTTTCAAAGGAAGTTTGATAATGCTCAATCCAAACAAAATCAACATCTTTTATCAATAATCCAAACATAGGTGCAGCAATCTTTGTAAAATTTTCAATAAACCCCCGGTAATATCCGGCATGTCCAAGAAATATTCTCACCTGTTTCTGAGTCTTGGGGGGTGGGAGTCTAATAATGACCTCAATCTTTGCAGGATCGACATGAAACATGATGTCCTAGAACCACTCCTTCAGTTAGCAACATTTTTCATTTTTCATGACTTAGGGATAGGTTCATTTCTTGGCATCTGATGAGGACTTTTTCTAAGTTGTCTAAGGCTTCCTGGTAAGTGTTTCCATAAACTATGAAGTCATCCATGTAGACCTCCACAAAATCATGAATAAGATCGGCAAATATCCCTAATACTGCTCGTTGAAATGTGGCAGGATCATTACACAATCCAAATGGTAAGACCCTATAGGCATAGGTGCCCCAAGGACAAGTAAAGGTAGTCTTGTCCTGGTCCTCGGGTGATATAAGAATCTGGTTGTACCCATTGTACCCATCTAGAAAGTAGAAATACTTCTTTCCGGACAAGGTATCTAGAAATTGGTCAATGAAAAGAAGAGGAAAGTAGTCTTTCAGAGTGGCCTTATTGAGTTCTCGGAAATCAACACAAATTCTCCATTTCCTAGTCACTTTCTTTGGAACCACTACTAGCGGGGATACCCACTTACTGTCGGAGATGGGATAGATAAATCCGACATTTAGCAACTTTTGAATCTCCTCCTTGACTATATCTTTAAGTGTTGGGTTCATCCTTCTCCAAGGTTTCCTAACAGGTGTCACTTCCCCCTGGGTGTATATATGGTGAATGCATGTGTCAATATGTATACCCTTCATGTCAGTGTATTCCCAGGAAAATGCTCCTGATTGTTCTTTAGGGATATCTACTAAATGTTTATGTTGGTCTGTATCTAGCCTGGAGTTTATATGTAAAAATTCCCCTAGACTAATCTCGTAGGGCATAGTATAAGACATGGTAGACTCATCTATTTCGAAAATAAAATATGTTGAAGACAAAATGGATGGATCTAATTGTTCTTGAAATTCTTCCCCAAACATGTACTCAAATTGGGGAAAAGACTATGGAAAATCCACACATCTAATAGCAGAAATGAATTGGTTTAGCACATTTTCTGGAGTATGCTCCTGAAGTGCCCTTGCATGGTCACTAGGCAATACAGGTTCTTCCCAGTCTTCGTTCTCGTATGGACATTCAAGCCACCATAGATTCTCCATAATAGGTTGAGTTGGAGGGTAAATGGTGAGCTTTTGGATAGAGAGACCATTTGAGATGGTCATTTCTCCTTCTCTACAATGAATAAATGCATTGGTTGTGGCTAGCCAAGTTCTTCCCAAAATAACAGGATGGACTTGGGCAAGATCCTTTGAATGAATAACAAGAAAATCTACAGAATACTCCCATGAGGCTAAAGTAACCATGACATAATCTAAAATACCTTCAGGTATAACCCTAGTCTTATCTTCTAATTCCAAAATGGTTGGGGTAGGTCGAAGAAGAGGTTGTAACTGTAATTGATCTAAGGTAGTATCGGTCATAACATTGATGGCTTCCCCTAGGTCTATGAGGGTGTTTCCGATGGAGACCTCCTTAATGGTTATAGTCACTACAGGGTTTCCTAGATTCCCATACTTTGCTAGCTTTGGCTGCTCTGATATGTACTCAGAGAGTCCTCCTACCAAATGTATTGTAGGAGGGTCCTTTTTCTTTCTACCTGGATTCTTGATACACAATTCTTTGACTACCTTACTATAGATTGGAATGTCTTTAATGGCTTGAAGTAGGGGATGTTGACACAAATATTTTTCAATTCATTCAAAATGTCAAATTCTGGTCGGGTGGTAGGTTTCTCGATTACCAATCGGTCTGGATAAGGAGGCACCTTCGCAATTTGTGAAGGTTCATTTTGGGGAATCTTGGGTTCTTGATTCTTCGGGATAATAACATCTTCCCACCTAGTGTCATCCATGGGTTGTTGGGTAGTTTCTTCTTCTTCTTCTTCCTGGATGACTATTGAAGGTCTCTGCCTATCTAGAACTTTTCCCGATCTTAGTTGCATTTCCTGTAATGGAACAGGAGTAATGACACATGTCAGGAAGGCATGCATCTCAACATTGTTAAGAGGTTGAGGGGGCTTATTATTGGGATTCAACACTGGCTATGCCGGTAATAGTGTCGGTTTTGGGGAGCTTGCATTTTGAAATTGGAGCGGTTGTTGTTGTGGGATAGGAGGTAAAGGTGGTGGAAAAAAACCTGATAGAAGTTGTGGAGTGTTTGATGAGAACTGAGGATAAGGATGGTTGTACATAGGGATAGGTGGAGCTTGAGGGTTTCCTTGGTTGTGTCCTCCCCTCCATCCTTGAATCCAAGGATGTTGGTACCGAGTAGACTAGTTTTTCCAACCTGGTGAGTTCCACTGTTGTTGTTGATAATAGGGTGGAACTTGGGACTGTAGATCCGGGTATGTGGGTTGATTCCTAGGCTGTCATGGCCTCCTAGGTGTATAAGAAGACTCCCCAGGATCTCTACTCCTATAGATGGCTAATAAACCGGGCAATGATGGAAATTTTTCAGTCACATGGTCTTCTGTACAGAAGCCACAAACTGGAATGTTATCTAATGGGCACTCCCTTGAGGAATGCTTCCTCCTGCATCTTGGGCAATATTTGCTCATTGCTGCATTTTCCTCCTCCCATTTCTTTTTGAGTTTAAAGATTTCCAACTGGGAACCTATTGTTCTTAAGATGTCGGTCTTGAATTTTTCTAAAAGTTTCCCTATCTCTTCTCTCGTAATACCACTTGAACTAACTAGCTTTAAGCTTCTATTGTTAGGGTCCCAAACATTATTCCCTGTTTTGGCTCTACTCCTTGAGTAGTTTTTACACATTTCACATATTTCAGCAAATGGTTTATGAGAAATATCACCTGATGCCATCAGGTTAAGCATATCTAAATATTCTTCTGAAATTCCCTTAAGGAAAAGATCCCTAACTGCATCCTCTGGGAGTTCATGGTATTTTGACTTCTGAGAGATATAACCAAATCTTTCCATATAGTCTTCAAGGGTCTCGTCTTCTGACTGTTGGACTTTAAATATGTCATTATGAGACTCTTTGGTCTTGCAGTAGTCTTGGTACTTCTTGAGAAATATGTCTTTCATGGATTCCCAAGACCTAATGTTGGATTCTCCCAATCCCATGAACCATCTTAATGCAGAGTCTTTGAGGGTGGCAGGAAAGAGTTTTAATTTCTGGGCATCTTGCACATAGTTGTAGCTCCTGCACAAGATGTCATATTCAAATAGGAAGGTGTCTGGATCTTCATTGTTTTTACCATAAAAGGTAGGCAGTGTTGAGAGAGGAATATTCTTCATGTTGACATTTGGAGTGGTGTCTAAAATCGGAAACCCGAAGGTAGTTTCGGTTTGGTTTCCAGATTCTTCTTCCTCTCCGTGTCTTACATTGTTATGGTCCTCCTGATCATCCATATTGGCTTGGTTTCCAAAAAGAGAGTACCTAAGTGGTTTTATCTTTGAAGAGAACAAGGTTTCCCTTTGATGAAAAGGTCTTCCTACTGATTAGATGTCTGGGACTCTACTCGAGTCGATTGAGATTATAGGTGCCAAAGTTTCTATGTCAATTTGAGAGATAATTACATTGGCTGAGCTACCAAACAAAATATTCACCTGTTCAGGGTCTATGATATCCTTAAAATTAGAGTCCCCTAGTGGTGGTGTAAAAGCAAAGGTTGTATTGTTTGGTTATGTGGAAGACTCGAGTGGTCTTGCCTCCTGTCCTAATATGATTGATGCTTCAATTTCTTGTTCTATAGTGCTCCCTGTGTTAGTCCCTTCAGAGACTATTTTAGCTCTTTGGGTTGAGCTAGTTGTTGTTTTTCGGTATCGGTCTGCGGATTTTATGAGCGGAACGTTCCTTCCCCCAAAGAGATCGGAAGGAACCTTGGTTGAAAGGTCTGATTTTGATTTAATGTATCTACCTTGTGGGTCTCTAGGCTTATTCATGAAAGAAAGAAAAAACAAAAATAAAAAGCTACCATTTGATCCCTAGGTCTATTCATGAAAGCAAACAAAAAGAAAAACTACTATTGGGTTTGGGGGAACCTGCTATAGCAGATGCGCGGGTTCTTACCTCTCGTCTTAAAGTTCCCCCGCCACCAAACTAATGCTAAGGTCTAAGGATGATCTAATTCCTAATTACTTCTTACCTTAAGACAAATCCCCGACAACGACGCCAAAATGTTAGGTGACTTATATGTACTAAAAAAGACACTAAACTACCCTCAATTAAATTGTCAATCCGGGGTAAGTAAACTTGGAGTTGTAGAAAAATATATGCCAAAGGTAAAAAGGTTGCTAGGAGTGTAGACTAACTAAGGAAAGAAGCTATCTAAGACTAATCTATTCAAGCAAACCTATCTAATGAGAAAACCCTACTAAGCAAATTTAAACTAGGTAACCTAAGTACTTTTGGGCCAAGGACTGATGGATAATTCCTAAGAAAGCGAATGAAAACCCTATGTAAAGCAAACTAGTTCATGACAGTAAGCAAAGGTAAACTACTAAGCATACTAAGAAAATGATGAAAGAAAACTACCTTTAACTTGCCAACCTACATTCAATGAGCAACTACCCTATGAAAGAAAATAAATAAGCAAGTAAGCAAAAGCAACTATCTAACCTATTAAAGAAAATAGACAAGCAAGCAAAAACACATAGCTAACCTATTAAAGCAAATAGACAAGCAAGCAAAAGAACCTAACTAACCTATTAAAGCAAATAGACAAGCAAGCAAAAGAACCTAACTAACCTATTAAAGAAAATAGACAAGCAAGCAAAAGCATAAAGCAAAAGACAAGTAAGCAAAGACTTCGCAAAAGACAAATAAGCAAAGACTTCTCATTGAACAACTACCTCGCCTAAGAGGCAAGTGAACTAAATGCCTAATGAAAAACTATTTCTCTTGCATGAAAGGAAATTTAAATGCTCAATGCAATGCATGAAAGGAAATCTATTCTATTGAAAGCAAGAAAGACTAACAATTCAACTTATGAAAACAAGAAACTATATTTTCTAACTTATGAAAGCAAGAAACTAACTTTAACCTATGAAACACTCAAATGTAATGTTGGTGGTTCTATGAATGCCTTTGGTGGTGATGAATAATATCTCGATGACATTTGACAACAAAGGACAGTTCTAATGGTATAAGCTCAATACTAATTTCAATGGCAAAATGAAAGGTGTGAAGTAAACAGTCCAATGAAAACTTAGCCATGATAAAAGTAATGTTAAATACCTTGCATATTCATGTATAAACCATAAACATCACAACGATATCATCATTATCTAACTAAGGAATTTAATTGCATTTTAATCTATGAAAGGAAATTGTGTTAAATAAAACTACACTATGTCTATTCTAGCCATTCAAACTAACATAAATAAATAATTAAAAATAGAAATTTAAAGCATGATATTAAAAAGTAAATTGACAATCTAATTTAACCAACAACTAATTAAATGAAATCTATATAAACTGAAGTAAGCAAGCTATGACTAGAAACTGGAACTAATTCTATCTATCCATCAAAGATCCTTGTCAAATGAAACCCAAATAGAACTCTGTTTTATTCTAAAAACAACTATGTTTTAAACTTGACTGTAAGACAATAAATAAAAGTGTAATTTGATATTTAGATGCATATGGAGTTAGTGTAGAGACTTGCAAGTCTATTCCTAGCCTACATAACTAATTCATGCTAACATAATCCATCACACTAACCTGCAAAAGAACAATAAACAATTAAATCACAGCTAGCTAATTAAAACATAAAACATGCATGTACAAGAAATAAAAGACGATTGAAATTATGAAATGTATAAACAACACACTAAACATCACCAGGCTACTGGTGGCCCCCCCAGCAAGTCATGGCTACCCTCTACAAGCACACCACAAACTTCAGCCAGCCGAATTCACCATGAAAGTCAAAAACCCAGTTCTGGCACTATTCTAGCAATGTAAAAAATGAAAAACATAGTATAACGAGTTTATCTACAATCTGATGGCTATTCTACTTGCTTAACAATCTGATGATCATCCTGGTAGTATTTATAATCTTACAAATCAGGTGGTCGACCACAGGAGGGTCAAACCACCTCTAAATTCGGCAAATTGCATTAAATGCATCAATAACTAACAAAACGAAGGAACCCAATAAGCACCCTCTTTGGACAACTAAAATCGAGTTGTCTTGAGCTTAGTAGCTAGAGGGGGCGATGACAAACAAAACCCATGTGCTCGATTTGTCCACCATTGGCCACCAATACCATAACCGCCAACTTGCCTTGCATTTTTGTGCAATATTAGGTGCCGGAACGAGTGTCGGATCAAGTGCCGGGGTGTGTTTTTCCCTATAACAGCAGAAAAACGTGAATTAACTCTTGGAAACCATAAAATATGATAAATTAAACTTGATTAAATCACAAAACACAAATTATACGTACCCCATGCCGATTGTATCATTTCACCATAAAACTCTTCAAAAAGATCATTTGAAAGATAAAAAATGCATATATACATACGACAAAAGTGTATAATAACGTCATGAAGATGATCATATCTCGGGACCAACACCCATGTCACTCTGACCCCTCCTACGTGTTAGTTACTGATACGTTTCCATCTAGCCAACGTGGTTGATGAAATGACCAGGACTCAGGGAGTCTGGGACTTCAGGACTTTGAAGAATCTGGGATGTAATATGATAGAGAGATCAAACGGACCAGAGGTTGAAGCCACGTGGTGATATTACAGGACTTCAGAAGTTAGGAACTCTGAGTGGTCTCATGCTTAGATAGTAAAGAGGCGTGAAGCACCGAATCCATCCACCATTGATATAGGAGGAAGAGAGAAAGTCCAGTCATGGGATCAGGCGGTGGATGGTATTCCACCATGGAGGAAGAAAATTGGAAATAACACGTGTGAGGTGGATCCACGTGGGTGCCATGTGGCACCCCAACCAATGAACACTCGAAGAACATCAGAAGGTATATTCGTCTGTTCTGAGCTTAGGTTTGAGCATGGAGACTGTGGTTGGAAAAATCTAGACAAGCAGAGTGTGGTAGAAAACCCTAATGAAGGATTTGATCACTTAAGGAGAACGAAATTTTTAATGCCCCATCCCCAGGAAATTCACTCAGGGGTGGGGTGTGTTACAAATTGGTATCAGAGCATGGTTACAACACTTGGCCTGCTTGGGCTCATGGATGAGTTGCGTAAAAAGCATATTTAAGGAATTTCAAGGGTGACACCCTACCTTACCTATTTCCTAAAGAGTCTAGTTAAGTTTTTACTGAAGAAAAGAATGAAATCTTCTTCTCTGTGTGTGTATTTAATAAATAATAGATTGTTAGCTAAGAAATAATAGACTGTGTGTTGTTCGTAAACTAATAGATTGTTAGCTAACAACAAGTGTTTTTGTCAGCACTCAAGCGATCAATGAATCACGAGAAACTACAAGCATAAAGGATGGTGACGCGCCATGAAGTGGGGGATGGCTTTCGCAATAGAGATGAAGAATCTGACGAGAGAAGGGCGATGGATACCCCTCCGGATCTGGATGAAACTATAAGGAGCCTCATGGATGAATTACAAAGTTACAAGGTTGACAATGAGAGATTGATAAATGGGCAAGAAAAGAAAATGGAAATTAATGTAGTCTTTTTGCAGATCTTATCTGACATATAGAGAGAGCTGCAACATGGACCCACAACTAGTCATGTGGACCGACGACATACAAAGAGAAGTCAAATTCCACTTCAGATACGGAAATGTGGTCTCATAAGTGGCCACACTAGGAGGAGTACCTCAAGGAAGGTCCAACCTAGAGACAGGGGATACTCATCGAGAGAATCCTCTATGAAGGAAACTGGAAACTCAGAGGGATCTTCTAGTAGAAAAACTAGCTCACATTCTCAAAGGAAAGGGAAGAATCGAAAGCATTCCAAAAGTCATGACCCTGAAGAGTTCAAGAAAGCCAAACCACCCTCTTTCAATGGTGATATTAAGAAAGGGAAAGAGGTAGAATCATGGATGTTTGGTTTAAAGAAGTACTTCAGAGTCCATGATTACTTTGAAAACTTGAAGGCTCGAATATCCATCTTCAACCTGAATGGAAAAGCTTCCATTTGATGGGAAGACCTTGAGAATGTGAAAGGAATCCATGAAGAGGACTTATCATGGAAACAACTTGAGAAACACTTCAATAAGAAGTATATGTCAGAGAAATATTTTGATGAGAAGACGAAACAGTTCTATGAACTCAAGTTGGGACAACTCAGATAGAGGTATACGTCAATAAATTCCGTGAGTTGCTGAGGTATGTACCCTACATAAAGGATGAAAAGGTGAAATTGCAACAATTTATTAGTGGGTTACCTCAGACCTACCAGAACAGGATTAAGTTTGACGAGCCAAAGACCTTAAAAGACACTATCCGAAAGGTGAGGTATTGTTATGAACAGTTCGGGAGTCAAACAGAACCTCGCGAGGATTTGAAGAAGAAGAGAGGTTCGGGAATCAATAAGAAAGGGTACAAATCCTCGAGATTTAAGAACTATAGGAAGGACTCTAGGATAAGCCTTCCTGCTAGAAGTGTATATCAGAAACATTTCCCCTCCTAGAGTGGAAATAGACCTTTTGGAGCAACCCCAAGAAAGATGGATAACCCAAAGAAGGAACCCTTGAAATGTTGGGGTTGTGGAGAAGAAAATCTACTAAGGTATTTTCCACATAGACAACGGAACAATAGGAGAGTTTACAATATCCAAGAAGCTACCATAATCAATGATGTGGCTAAGAGTATGCCATGGATTTATGCAACCGTGGATAATAAACAAGCTGACCACCAAGATTCAGTGGTGGAGATGGAAGGTATGATCGCCAACCATCTAATTTCTATTTTAATTGACCCTAGTTCTAATTTGATTTATGTGGCCCCTCAAACTGTTGATAAGTGTAAACTACAACCAGTTAGGCATGTTAAGCCATGGTTAGTACAACTAGCCACTGGCACCAAAAGAAAAGTAGCAGAGGCCATACCAGCTTGCCAATTCACTATGGATGGATTGCCCACCCAAGCTACCCTTAACATACTTCCCCTAGGGTCTTATGACCTATTGATTGGTATGGACTAGCTAGCTACATATAAAACTAAGTTGGATTGTTACCATAAAACCTTAGAAAGTGTAAATGAAGAAGGGAGAAAGATAACCCTCCAAGGGATTAAGAAGCATGTCTTAGTGAGATGAATATCAACCCTTCAAATGAAAAAGTATTGCAGAAAGGGATGTCCTCTATATGCGATACAGGTGTTGGAATCTGTTGAGGATGACAGACCAAACCTAGAGGACCACCCCATATTAAGAGAATATAGAGATGTGTTTCCAGAAGAGGTATTGGGTCTACCTCTGAGAAGATACATTGACTTATCCATAGAGCTTGCATCGGGAACAGTGCCAATGTCTAGGACACCCTATAGGATGAGTACACCCGAGCTAGTTGAGCTCAAGCTACAGCTAAAGGAAATGATAGACAAAGGCTACATCCGGCCCAGTGTGTATCCATGGGGAGAACCAGTCCTGTTTGTGAAGAAGAAAGATGGCATGCTCTGACTATGCATAGAATATAGACAACTCAATAAGACAACCATAAAGAACAAGTACCCCTTACCAAGAATTGATAACTTGTTCGACCAATTGGGGGGTGCTTCGATTTTCTCAAAGATTGACTTAAGGTCTAGATATCATCAAGTCTGAATCAATGATGAAGACATCCACAAAATAGCCTTTAGGGCAAGGTATGGTCACTATGAATTTGTGGTGGTGCCATTTGGATTAACCAATTCCCCTGCCACTTTTATGTGCCTGATGAATAATGTACTCAGCAAATTCCTATATAGATTTGTATTGGTTTTCATTGACAAAATCCTAATATACTCCAAGAACAGAGAGGAGCATGAAAAATATCTTACACTTGTACTTCAAGTAATAAGAGAGCATCATCTCTACGCTAAGTTTAGCAAGTGCGACTTTTTTCATAAGCAAGTCCATTACTTAGGCCATGTTATTTCTAAAGAATGAGTGGCAGTAGACCCTGACAAGATCAAATCTATTATGGAATGGCCTACCCCGAATGATGTATCTAATATCAGATCCTTTATGGGCTTAGCAGGATATTATAGAAGGTTTATAAAAGGATTTTCCAAGATTGGTTGCCCAATCACTACCCTTCAGAAAAAGGGGGTTAAATTCACTTGGACATCAGAATGTGAAGAAATATTTCAGACATTGAAGTACCTTCTGACCCATGCACCCATGCTGAAAATTGCAGACCCTGATAATGACTTCCTCGTGTGTACATATGCCTGCAAGGAAGGATTCAGAGGAGTCCTTATGCAAGAAGGACGTGGAATTTGCTATGAATCCAAAAAAATGAATGAGCATGAAATCAATTATGTGACCCACGATATAGAGTTGGCTTCCATAGTGCATGATTTAAAAATGTGGAGGCATTACCTCCTGTGTAGGAGATTTGTACTTATGACAGACCACTATGGATTGAGGCACATGTTTGATCAACCAAATCTCAATTATAGACAAGTTAGGTGGATGGCTCTCCTTTGTGAGTTTGATTTCAAAATCAAACACATCAAAGGAAAGGAAAATAGGGTGGTTGATTCCCTTAGCAGAAGTGTGAAAACAATTAACGTGGCAGCAGTGAGCATCTGTGAAACGGATATCAGGGAAAGAGTCAGGAATGCACAAGAAACAAATGCATTCTTCAAGACCGTGACATTATATCTAAAGCAACATCCCACAGGGATAAAGTATGAAGGCTATCAGATGTTGGACGAAGGTCTGTTGACTTATAGAAACAGATTGTATGTCCTAAGTTGTGACGACTTGAAGAGGTTCATTGTAGTGTACCCTTTTACACTACCCAGGTTTCCAAACCCCTCAATTACCATTCTATACATGAATGTTTACATAATTGATACAGGAATTATAACCACATGCATTTAACACAATT
>JZKD02S1673916.1:201721-227059 GCA_000966675.3 Picea glauca | reverse complement strand
GGGAATGGGATAGATGAATGGGAGATAAGATGTAAAAATGATAATATGATGGGAGCGGACGATGGCTCTTCAAAATCCCCCTTGGTGGCTAACCAAAACCTATGGGTACAAGCTTTCTAGGGTACCTTGTCAATCCCCCCAACCATGGTCAAGTGGGTTAGTGTAAGATCCAAGCAGTCGTCAGAAATGAAAGGAATATGATGCATATATCTGAAAGTTATAATGATCAAACATGACACATACCATGATACCTAGACCAATTACCTCATGTAGCAAGAGTCTTCTCTGATACAAGTCCAAGCCGAAGGTGATGGATGCTGCTGCTGCTGACAGGACAAGTCTGATGAAGAAGAAGAAAGATTGGCCTTCCAGGGCCATGCTCAGGTCAATCTTGCTCTCGGTACTCCATGTCTAGAACATGTGGGCCTCGAGACATGATCTCCTGGTTATCCCTAGAAATCGGGGATAACATCTGGCTCCAACTCGGGGACATGTGCTTGCCGTAGAGCGCATGAGAACCTTAGCATCTCTGGCATAAACCTGCAGACCTGCTCAGACTCGAAAAGGGCATCAGTAACAAAGGTGGGGTGGTATTGCCACCCCGCAAATATAATATATATATATATATATGACTGAAATAAAACAATCAATATGCATGTGAGGAAACAAACTAACATGAAATGCAAATGGTATAATACACGGAATAATGCCTACCTACCTATACTTACCTGTGGAGTCATGTGTCCGGGGGGTAGTAACGCTTGATATGTAAAGCGTTTACTGGCAGTTTCAGAATCTCTCCTTCCATGGTCTCCAGGTTGAAAGAATTCGTACCTGCACAACTCTCGATCTTATAAGGGCCTCCCCATAGGCTGCTGACAGGACAAGTCTGATGAAGAAGAAGAAAGATGGGCCTTCCAGGGCCATGCTCAGGTCAATCCTGCTCTCGGTACTCCATGTCTAGGACCTGTGGGCCTCGAGACATGATCTCCTGGTTATCCCTAGAAATCGGGGATAACACTCTCTAAGAGGAGTGTTCCACTAGGTGAGTGAGTAAGCATACCCAAAATAGGAAAAACGGTTAGGGTTCTAGCCACCCTAACCTCCACATGTGTGAATAAATAATAAACTATGAGGGCCATCCCCTCATACTCCTCCAAAATTGTACCAATAATTGAGAGTAGATGGCATGTGTGGTCTCCAAGGTAACAAATCTCCATAAATATAACAAAATATGCATGAAAAGACCACTCCAAGTGGCATGTGTGGACTCCAAGAAGGTACACCGTTTCCATGTGTAACCAACTCCTCAAAATGGGTACCAAGAGATAGATCCAAGAAGTGTGTAAACAAATCATAAAATAGTACCATGAACTATGTGCTAGGTCAAAATGACCTCCACCACCTCCAAGATCAAGTGGAATGACCTCATCTTAAGAATAAAATAACAATTTATGAGAGGGGGTGCCTCAACATGTGTGCACTAGGGGTAGTGCTCCATCAAAATGCCATGATCCACCTCCAAATAACCTCTCCAATGTGAAAACAAGCAAGTAAACCCAAGCACTCTAGCCAAGGAGGCTCCACATGGTCATGAGGAAGTCAAACTGTCGCAGGATGATCAAATCAACATGAAAAAGTGTGCATAAAGGGGAGCACTCCATCAAAACCATGGTACACATCTCTAATTAGGTGAAATAATCATCAAAAACCATACCATTAGCTAGGGCGCTCTCACTAGGATGGTGTGATCTCATCAACGACATCAATAATCACCTCTAAACCATAGTAAAAGGGTCAATAAGCTAGGCACTCTCCAATAAAGTGATATAACCATGAAGTGTGCCATCACCAAGTGAAGTATAACCCAATGTACTAGGAGACATCATCACCTAGGAAAAATATGTCATCAATCCCATCTAACCATGTCTCACCAAGGAATAACCAAATGAAGTGCTCATACCACATATCAACTATACCATCATAGAGCTGGAAACACATCAAAATATCATTGGTGCTCCTGCTAGGCTCTAGGGACATAGGCAAATAACTCTGCACTATACACTTCCCTCTAAACATCACACACCTGACCATTGAGGTAGTGAATTAGTATAGAATACCATAAGGGTAATGCAAGGGGAAGTGTGTGCGTGCATAAAATAACCCATGTATTTGTCAAGTGATCAATCAATATCATCAGAATATCTATCCTGTGCATCTAAGTGTGCCCTCATGCAATATGAAGGGTAAGAGGGTGTATAAGAAGTCATACTAGGGTTGAATTTTGTAGTGCTGGATGAAATTTTTAGCCAATATGTGTGTGCTATTTCCCTTTTATGATGGTAGCCCAAGAGGAGATCATGAGGAAGGCAGCTAGGCCTGGATCTAAATGTTGTGGTTATTTGTCCTTGTTATTGTTACAGCCTCAGTATTTGGACCATATGAAGTTAATAATAAATTCTATGTAGTTTTTGTGGCGTTTGATATCCTTAACTATGGTTTGACTGCAGACTGTAATTAAGTGTGATGAGACCCAAGGAACCAAGCTAAATTGTAAATAGGTAGCTCAAACCATAGTTACACTATGTTTAGCTCAGAACTCGGAAGCCATTAGGTCATGATGATGACCTCCTAGACTGTGAGGATAGTTATTATAATTAGCCACAATAACTATAGTTGAGGTGACACCGTGACACATTGACCAGAAAATGTGCAGAAGGAGCTATGGACACCCTTAAGCATTCCCATTTGGTCAATATCATCAAAGAGGACTTTCTGTAGTAATTGCAATTGTGCTACCTTGGGCTGCATTTATTAATGGATCGAGGAGACTGACTTGCATTTATGAGCCTGTTTGGAATCTACAGCCCCCTCCAACACTAGAAACCATCATTTATGATTCAATCAGTCTACATTCAATACCCGTTAGTTTTGGTGGCTAATTATTGAGGGTCTATTTGATCAAGGAGACTGACTTGCATTTATGACCCTGTTTGGAATCTACAGCTTCTTGATAATGCAAGTGAGTTTGGCAATTGCAGTTATTGGTTGTCAATGATTGTTTTGGAGTGGAGTTTATATAAACATATGTACAGTAGGCGATAAGAGGCTTGTACCACACATTAGGTACACTAAAAATTGTCCTCAAGTATGATGACAATCACTGCTGGAATTAGACATTCACCCTTGCTTTTCAAACAAAAAACTCATGATAGCTAAATATTTTTACCGCCCTTCAGTTTACATTCATACAAATATATAGAGTGCCTTTTCTTAAATTAAGAGATTAAAGAATGTTGTCTAAGTTTCTGGGTTATAGACAGTGGAGACTGGGTCGACCGTAGGGCTTCCTAAGTGTATAGGAGCTGAAAGGAGAGTAAAGGAAGTTGGAGAGTGAATAAGTTCTGAGTTGGCTCTAGGGCTTCCTAAATGCAGACACATTTGAGAGGAGACTCGAGTGAAAAGAAGACAGGCTGAGTGACCATGCTAATAGTTATCCACGTTTTCTTTTGGCTTCATTTATTTTTGTTCTTTTAGTTATATATTATCAGGTTTTATCTCAGGTCGGAGGAGTGGCATTTATGTTCTTTTATTTATGCTACTTCTCTTTTTCTGCTCTCGGAAATTCTGGCTTCTCAGGTGAGTCACGAAAGATGAAACTGTTGATAATAAATATTGCAGTTGAAATTGGACTTAGCACTTTGCAATACAAATGTGTCTATATATGTATATGTAGAGAGAGAAGCGGCAGTGGCACTGGACATAACTTAGGGCCTAGGGGAGCACACCATTGACTTAGGCAAGCTGCCTCTAAGTGAAAATGATGCATCTATGGGTTGGGCAATTCGCTCCATGTTCGCTTTGATGGTTTTTCTCCAAAAACCCAACTGTAAAAGCATTTAAAATTGACAAAAACATTCACTTTGAATGTAAAATTCCGTCACTAATAGCAATGATGTATAAAATGACATTATAGACCAAATTCATAGAAAGTTAACCTCGAGGTTTGCTGAATAAATGTGAATTTCTAAATTGGGTGTTTTTATGGGCCTACTTTTTATGCATTTTGAGGACAATTTCTTCCTAAAGCAGATACAAAATGATGAGCATCTTATTCTAGAATATTTTTTAGTAGCATATTGTTGTGCTTATCATATATATTAAATATTCAGTTCGTACATTTGTATGTTTTTTCTTCATCTTTTTGCAACTCCCAGTTACGTCTTAACATAGTATTGTAAATGGAATTCTAGAGTCCAGATATTGCATCTTTGGAAAAGGGCATTGTTGTAAATGGTTTTAATCACATGCGGGCCTTGCCACTATTCAACCACCATCCTCTTATGCATTTTCAAGTTGATTTTTCTCTCTTGAAGTAGAGAGGTATTTGTTATACTTGAGCAAGTTCTGCTTTTTTAGTTACTTTTAGAAAGAATGTGCTTTCTCATGTTACTCTACAACAATCTTAGTGACAGTACCTGAGAAAGATTGCTTGGGAATATCTTTTAGCCTATCTTTTAGATTATTTGTCTGGATCCTCTCATTTATAGGATTGATGCCTCTTGCTATAGTTGTTGCAATCAGCTTGATAATAATATTAACTGGTGATTATTTGCTTTGTGTGATGATGTTTCAGACATGGCAACTGAGGGAAGAGAGCAGACTACTAGATATTGTCGATCCAAGGTTAGAGGAGTATCCCAAAGAAGAAGTATTGCGTTTCATCAAGGTTGCACTTTTGTGCACACAAGCTGCATCAAATTTCAGGCCTTCTATGTCTCAAGTGGTGGCAATGCTGTCAAAAGAGATAAATATTAATGAGAACTTACTGTCACGACCTGGCTTCATCTCAGACTTCAAAAACTTGAAAGTAGGAGCTGGAACAAATAGGTCTGCAGCTAGAACAAATTTGGATGCCTTTCATAACGCTCAAGTAACAGCAATGCACAGGGGAGTCTCATCATCTTCCACCACGACAGGCAACTCAGCAAGCGTTGTAAGCAGCTCACCTGCCACTATCACTCAGTTAGAACCCAGGTGAATGCAAATAATAGATCCTAGCACATGGCATTTTGCAGGTGTAGAAGGATACACTTATAAATAATTTTGATGTGTTGTCCTATGTTTCTTTATTTGCGGGGGGGTTTGGGGGTGTTTAAAAATATTCAATATGCTTTTGTTGAATTTGTGTTGGTTAATCTCTTTCCTTTGCAGGGAATAGTCAATCCGTGATTTACTTTTGTATGAAAGGATATCTAGGAAATGAACGACTCTTACTTTTGTATGAAAGGATACCTAGGAAATGAAGGGCCTTTAAAAAGCTATGTGCGAGTAGGAAAAAAAAATCAAAGGATATCCTTATCCACTAGCTCCATTTTATGAGACAAAACTGGATTAGCTTGTATATTAATCATCGTGGTCAAATTTGGAATTGGAGGTTCCATGATCAACAACTCTGGAATCTGGAGGTTCTTTTGAAAGTAGGTTGTGGATAGTCATGAATATTAATATGGCCTTGCAATGTAAGATCTTGAGTTGTATGGATGTGTTTGTATTGAAAAGAAAGGTTATGCTGCCAACCAGGCAATCAACATTGTTTTACAATACCTAAATCTCCAGCACAACCTAAATCTTAGTTCCATCCACAATTAAAGACACATTAAACCAAAAGGAATTCAGGACTTTTTCGGTATGTGTAACAAATATATTCCAAAATTGAGTAGCATGACTTTATAAAATACTGAAATTATTCTGGGTTTATGATGATCGGTTTTTCAAAAACATTCTCATACCTGTTCCATCCACAATTAAAGACACTAAACCAAAAGGAATTCAGGACTTTTTCAGCATATGTAACAAATATATTCTTAAATTGAGTAGCATGACTTCCTAAAATACTAAAATTGTTCTGGGTTTATGATGATGATTTGGCTTTTCAAAAACATTCTCATACATGTAACATTTTAGATTTCTGTAAGCACTTGATAAAGGGCTATAAGGAGATCAGTTTTTGTTTTAATAGAAAAACAAATATGGGAGGATCGTTATAGTGCATAGCACCACAAGTTTCAAACTGTGGTAGCCTTTTTACAGCTGTTAGTTTTTCAAACTGTGGTAGCCTTTTTACAGCTGTTAGTTTTTCAAACTGTGGTAGCCTTTTTACAGCTGTTAGTTTCATGGTTAGGAAAAACATTGTGTTGTTAAACAAACATATAACCATGGGTCATATACATATTGCTTTGCTTTGCCACTACGAGGAGTTATTGAATGAAATAACATTAGCACATACTAATGGAAGCCTCAACAACACTTTCTTAGCACAATACTAATGGAAGCCTCAACAACAAACACGATTTCTTTCAAGTGGCATATTAACTAAGAAAAATAATAAATGCATAATTATATTAATCCTTTTCTGTGAAATATTAACTAAGATGACTAATAAGTGCATAATTACATGATAATGCTCCACCCAAATATTATTCAAGTTAATCTCAAATACTTATTTTATTATATTTTTAAAGCTACAATTTGATTTTCCAACACTGTTAATTTTTTATAACAAAATGTTCAAACATGCTTACATTTGTTATTATTTGAAGCCAAAGATTTGTTGCAAATTAAACCGGGTAGTTTCCAAACTGGTGGTAATGTTATGGCTTTATGCCTAAATACAGAAAAAAATCATTTAAAAAATATCAAAACATCTAAACCCCTTTAATAGTGAACGTAAGTGGTAAATTTCCTTCGGTTACCATTGTCCCATTTTTTTTTATAATTTTACTTTAAGGATACTTTATTAATATTTAAAAAGATAAAGTAAACAAAATTTTGCATTGATTTTCTTACAATGTTTTTTATGAAATTTTTTTCAAAGTTAATTAACTCTAATATTTGGTATGAAACTTTTGCCGGAGTTAAATAACTCCGAAACTTTTGTCAAAGTTAATTAACTTTAATATTTTGTATGAAACTTTTTGTCAAAGTTAATTAACTTTAAATAAAAGTATAGGTTTTTAAAATAATTTAACATGGGAAAATTTATTCAGACCTGCTACACAGTTAAAAATAAAATTTATCCTTGAATTTATGATAAAAGAAAATTAACTCTTCAATTATAAAAAACAACACTCTTATATTTAAAAATATTAAATATTGAAAACTTTAAATAAAAAGAGAGGAACAATAGTTTTTAAACTTGATTTTGTTTTACAACAATACCTCCTCTTCAATAAGTTATTCACAATCTTTTTCACCCTTGCACGTAAATTAAAAAAATCCTTGCACAATGAGTGTTGAGTGAAACAAAGCTTTTTAGCCCTAAAATGTTAAAATTCCTACAAAACAATCCAACGTCATTGGTGCCAAATCTCCTAAAGGAGTGCATAATGAACAATTTTACTAATATGAAACATGTGTGAAACCACTCTTCCTTTGCAGTCAAAAAAATATCAAAGCATCACAAAGTGAAAGTTGCTTACATACCATGTAATTTGAACACACACACAGATGATTGGTACAGTAGATAACCACAATTAAATACAAACGGAAAATAAGAAAAATAGAGCAAGTTGTAACAAAAGATAATTCAACAACAATGCATGATGATGGATAAATGCTATTGTGCACCTTGGGAGTTCTCTTTCCACTTGTCGGGGTTATTCTTCAAAGTCGATCACTAGATCATGGCTAGTGTGTTGTATTTATAGTTGTAGATTAAGGCATATTATATGGATGCTTTACATGCGTAATTGAGTAGTTGAGGTTCCTCTACAAGTCACTTAAATGGGGTGATATAGGTGCAAATAAACATTAACCTTATAAATAATGGTGCCATTTAAAATTGTCATTTATGTACTAAATGGATAACACTCTTAGGCCATTCACCGATTGTTTTGTTGTTGTTTATCTCAACCAAAGTTATCATAATTGGAAACGGACTAGAATTGATTTTCTTCAAAATTTCAAATTGGATCAGAATCAAAGCTTCAACAAGAAATGGTATACAAATCAATTGAATAAAATATATAGAAATATAATTTTTTTAATTTAATATATGCATTCTTGTACATAATTTAAATTTTAACCAAACCATCAAACGTGAAATATGAAAAGTTCATTTATTCATATTACATGTAAGGATGCAAATAACAAAATTACTTTGAGATATAAGTTTTGAAGTACATACAGTTGGTTCTGAGAGAAAACACAAACAATGAGGCACCAAATGTCTTCTAGAGTCCAANCACTTTTGTGCACACAAGCTGCATCAAATTTCAGGCCTTCTATGTCTCAAGTGGTGGCAATGCTGTCAAAAGAGATAAATATTAATGAGAACTTACTGTCACGACCTGGCTTCATCTCAGACTTCAAAAACTTGAAAGTAGGAGCTGGAACAAATAGGTCTGCAGCTAGAACAAATTTGGATGCCTTTCATAACGCTCAAGTAACAGCAATGCACAGGGGAGTCTCATCATCTTCCACCACGACAGGCAACTCAGCAAGCGTTGTAAGCAGCTCACCTGCCACTATCACTCAGTTAGAACCCAGGTGAATGCAAATAATAGATCCTAGCACATGGCATTTTGCAGGTGTAGAAGGATACACTTATAAATAATTTTGATGTGTTGTCCTATGTTTCTTTATTTGCGGGGGGGTTTGGGGGTGTTTAAAAATATTCAATATGCTTTTGTTGAATTTGTGTTGGTTAATCTCTTTCCTTTGCAGGGAATAGTCAATCCGTGATTTACTTTTGTATGAAAGGATATCTAGGAAATGAACGACTCTTACTTTTGTATGAAAGGATACCTAGGAAATGAAGGGCCTTTAAAAAGCTATGTGCGAGTAGGAAAAAAAAATCAAAGGATATCCTTATCCACTAGCTCCATTTTATGAGACAAAACTGGATTAGCTTGTATATTAATCATCGTGGTCAAATTTGGAATTGGAGGTTCCATGATCAACAACTCTGGAATCTGGAGGTTCTTTTGAAAGTAGGTTGTGGATAGTCATGAATATTAATATGGCCTTGCAATGTAAGATCTTGAGTTGTATGGATGTGTTTGTATTGAAAAGAAAGGTTATGCTGCCAACCAGGCAATCAACATTGTTTTACAATACCTAAATCTCCAGCACAACCTAAATCTTAGTTCCATCCACAATTAAAGACACATTAAACCAAAAGGAATTCAGGACTTTTTCGGTATGTGTAACAAATATATTCCAAAATTGAGTAGCATGACTTTATAAAATACTGAAATTATTCTGGGTTTATGATGATCGGTTTTTCAAAAACATTCTCATACCTGTTCCATCCACAATTAAAGACACTAAACCAAAAGGAATTCAGGACTTTTTCAGCATATGTAACAAATATATTCTTAAATTGAGTAGCATGACTTCCTAAAATACTAAAATTGTTCTGGGTTTATGATGATGATTTGGCTTTTCAAAAACATTCTCATACATGTAACATTTTAGATTTCTGTAAGCACTTGATAAAGGGCTATAAGGAGATCAGTTTTTGTTTTAATAGAAAAACAAATATGGGAGGATCGTTATAGTGCATAGCACCACAAGTTTCAAACTGTGGTAGCCTTTTTACAGCTGTTAGTTTTTCAAACTGTGGTAGCCTTTTTACAGCTGTTAGTTTTTCAAACTGTGGTAGCCTTTTTACAGCTGTTAGTTTCATGGTTAGGAAAAACATTGTGTTGTTAAACAAACATATAACCATGGGTCATATACATATTGCTTTGCTTTGCCACTACGAGGAGTTATTGAATGAAATAACATTAGCACATACTAATGGAAGCCTCAACAACACTTTCTTAGCACAATACTAATGGAAGCCTCAACAACAAACACGATTTCTTTCAAGTGGCATATTAACTAAGAAAAATAATAAATGCATAATTATATTAATCCTTTTCTGTGAAATATTAACTAAGATGACTAATAAGTGCATAATTACATGATAATGCTCCACCCAAATATTATTCAAGTTAATCTCAAATACTTATTTTATTATATTTTTAAAGCTACAATTTGATTTTCCAACACTGTTAATTTTTTATAACAAAATGTTCAAACATGCTTACATTTGTTATTATTTGAAGCCAAAGATTTGTTGCAAATTAAACCGGGTAGTTTCCAAACTGGTGGTAATGTTATGGCTTTATGCCTAAATACAGAAAAAAATCATTTAAAAAATATCAAAACATCTAAACCCCTTTAATAGTAAACGTAAGTGGTAAATTTTCTTCGGTTACCATTGTCCCATTTTTTTGAAGTTTCTTTGGAAGTGTTTTTTTTTTTTTATAATTTTACTTTAAGGATACTTTATTAATATTTAAAAAGATAAAGTAAACAAAATTTTGCATTGATTTTCTTACAATGTTTTGTATGAATTTTTTTTCAAAGTTAATTAACTCTTTTGTATGAAATTTTTGCCGGAGTTAAATAACTCCGAAACTTTTGTCAAAGTTAATTAACTTTAATATTTTGTATGAAACTTTTTGCCAAAGTTAATTAACTCTAAATAAAAGTATAGGTTTTTTAAATAATTTAACATGGGAAAATTTATTCAGACCTGCTACACAGTTAAAAATAAAATTTATCCTTGAATTTATGATAAAAGAAAATTAATTCTTAAATTATAAAAAACAACACTCTTATATTTAAAAATATTAAATATTGAAAACTTTAAATAAAAAGAGAGGAACAATAGTTTTCAAACTTGATTTTGTTTTACAACAATACCTCTTCTTCAATAAATCATTCACAATCTTTTTCACCCTTGCACGTAAATTAAAAGAAATCCTTACACAATGAGTGTTGAGTGAAACAAGGCTTTTTAGCCCTAAAATGTTAAAATTCCTACAAAACAATCCAATGTTATTGGTGCCAAATCTTCTAAAGGAGTGCATAGTGAACAGTTTTACTAATATGAAACATGTGTGAAGCCACTCTTCCTTTGCAGCCAAAAAAATATCAAAGCATCACAAAGTGAAAGTTGCTTACATACCATGTAAGTTGAACACACACACAGATGATTGGTACAATAGATAACCACAATTAAATACAAACGAAAATTAAGAAAAATAGAGCAAGTTGTAACAAAAGATAATTCAACAACAATGCATGATGATGGATAAATGCTATTGTGCACCTTGGGAGTTCTCTTTCCACTTGCCGGGTTTATTCTTCAAAGTTGATCACTAGATCATGGCTAGTGTGTTGTATTTATAGTTGTAGATTAAGGCATATTATATGGATGCTTTACATGCGTAATTGAGTAGTTGAGGTTCCTCTACAAGTCACTTAAATGGGGTGATATAGGTGCAAATAAACATTAACCTTATAAATAATGGTGCCATTTAAAATTGTCATTTATGTACTAAATGGATAACACTCTTAGGCCATTCACCGATTGTTTTGTTGTTGTTTATCTCAACCAAAGTTATCATAATTGGAAACGGACTAGAATTGATTTTCTTCAAAATTTCAAATTGGATCAGAATCAAAGCTTCAACAAGAAATGGTATACAAATCAATTGAATAAAATATATAGAAATATAATTTTTTTAATTTAATATATGCATTCTTGTACATAATTTAAATTTTAACCAAACCATCAAACGTGAAATATGAAAAGTTCATTTATTCATATTACATGTAAGGATGCAAATAACAAAATTACTTTGAGATATAAGTTTTGAAGTACATACAGTTGGTTCTGAGAGAAAACACAAACAATGAGGCACCAAATGTCTTCTAGAGTCCAACAATATTCATACTATAATTAAATCACTAGATAGCATCCTCTATATTTGTATCCTTCACCGTTAAAGCTCCAATTCCAACATCTATATCACCCAACTTTGGTGGTGGAAGCATCACCAAGTTCATCCAATGGAAGTTGTCCTCAAGAAATGTTGTTGGTTGAGTCTCCATGGTCCATTTCAAAAAATGATTCAATTTCCTCCAAGACTCTGGGATTTGCATTAGGGGTGTTGTTCAACAACTAGTTGTACCTTAATCAAAGGTTGTATAGCACAAAAACCAAATCATTCAATGGTTATAGTTCCAAATGGTATCTCTACTTTGTTGTATGTGCTCAAACACATTCTAGTTGTGCCCTAGGAAGTGTTACAAGTCTAGCTCAAGATTCAAATTGCAAGGTTTTTCAAATCAGATTATTTAAGGCACTAAATTGGCCACAATAATAAGTTGCGATAAGAGTCAAAGACAAAAAAGACTCGAGAAATGAGTCAATGATTAATAATTTTAGATTGTAGAGTCTAGAATGATGAACTATGTGACTTAAAAACTTTAAATTGATTAATTGGTTGGTTTTGGGTTCTTTGTTAAATAATCATGTCATTACAAAAAGTACCTTTACTTTCACTATAATCCCCAAAATAATTGTGTATAACATCATGTTTACTTTCATTGTAGACCACGTGCTCTATGTAATAATACAATCCATCTTTGACTTATCCAGTTGTTGTGTAGCTATAATGGTACCTTGGGTTCAAGGAATACTTGATTGCATGAAGAGGTCGAAAGAGTTTCTTGTTCCATCTCTCATTTAATTCTCCAAATAGGAAGTTGCATTTTTCTTCTTCTTGTAGGCCACCGATATCTCCTCTTTGACTTGATTGATGGCCACATAAATACAATCCATTGTGGGTTTATCGGCATCCACCATTTGCAAAACTCTAACAAGANGATCACTAGATCATGGCTAGTGTGTTGTATTTATAGTTGTAGATTAAGGCATATTATATGGATGCTTTACATGCGTAATTGAGTAGTTGAGGTTCCTCTACAAGTCACTTAAATGGGGTGATATAGGTGCAAATAAACATTAACCTTATAAATAATGGTGCCATTTAAAATTGTCATTTATGTACTAAATGGATAACACTCTTAGGCCATTCACCGATTGTTTTGTTGTTGTTTATCTCAACCAAAGTTATCATAATTGGAAACGGACTAGAATTGATTTTCTTCAAAATTTCAAATTGGATCAGAATCAAAGCTTCAACAAGAAATGGTATACAAATCAATTGAATAAAATATATAGAAATATAATTTTTTTAATTTAATATATGCATTCTTGTACATAATTTAAATTTTAACCAAACCATCAAACGTGAAATATGAAAAGTTCATTTATTCATATTACATGTAAGGATGCAAATAACAAAATTACTTTGAGATATAAGTTTTGAAGTACATACAGTTGGTTCTGAGAGAAAACACAAACAATGAGGCACCAAATGTCTTCTAGAGTCCAAAAATATTCATACTATAATTAAATCACTAGATAGCATCCTCTATATTTGTATCCTTCACCGTTAAAGCTCCAATTCCAACATCTATATCACCCAGCTTTGGTGGTGGAAGCATCACCAAGTTCATTCAATGAAAGTTGTCCTCAAGAAATGTTGTTGGTTGAGTCTCCATGGTCCATTTCAAAAAATGATTAAATTTCCTCCAAGACTCTGGGATTTGCATTAGGGGTGTTGTTCAACAACTAGTTGTACCTTAATCAAAGGTTGTATAGCACAAAAACCAAATCATTCAATGGCTATAGTTCCAAATGGTATCTCTACTTTGTTGTATGTGCTCAAACACATTCTAGTTGTGCCCTAGGAAGTGTTACAAGTCTAGCTCAAGATTCAAATTGCAAGGTTTTTCAAATTAGATTATTTAAGGCACTAAATTGGCCACAGTAATAAGTTGCGATAAGAGTCAAAGACAAAAAAGACTCGAGAAATGAGTCAATGATTAATAATTTTAGATTGTAGAGTCTAGAATGATGAACTATGTAACTTAAAAACTTTAAATTGATTAATTGGTTGGTTTTGGGTTCTTTGTTAAATAATCATGTCATTACAAAAAGTACCTTTACTTTCACTATAATCCCCAAAATAATTGTGTATAGCATCATGTTTACTTTCATTGTAGACCACGTGCTCTATGTAATAATACAATCCATCTTTGACTTATCCAGTTGTTGTGTTGCTATAATGGTACCTTGGGTTCAAGGAATACTTGATTGCATGAAGAGGTCGAAAGAGTTTCTTGTTCCATCTCTCATTTAATTCTCCAAATAGGAAGTTGTATTTTTCTTCTTCTTGTAGGCCACCGATATCTCCTCTTTGACTTGATTGATGGCCACATAAATACAATCCATTGTGGGTTTATCGGCATCCACCATTTGCAAAACTCTAACAAGAGGTTGAATAACTCTTAATGATCTCTTATGCTTTATTCCAAAAGGCATTCTCTTAAACTATACAAGGGATGAATTTCATTCATCATAGCAAAACATCTTTCTCAATTTGTTCTTCAAGGAAGTATGAGATTGCAATGTAAGAAAGTCCATTGAAAATTGAGTAATAGTTCATCAAACAAGCTCCTTTCCCTCTATGTTTTTTACTCTTAAAATTCAAGATAGATGGTTGTAAATGAATTTGGTTATGGATTATGCTTGCTTCACAACCCTATCTCCCATTCAAGTATACATTTATCCTAAAGTATGAGGTCCAAGCAATGTGTAGTGCATAGAGTCCAAAAAATAGTGGGATGCTTCTCCTATAACAACCCACTTGCAATAACATAGGCACATTATCAAGTATGGCTCGGATATCATTCTCCACCCCCATCACCATCCATTGGAGATGATTGTGCATCATGATATTGTCAAAGGTTATTTAAATTCCTTCAACTCTTTGTTTATATATTTTTATCTTATTCAATAGAAAACTGCCCTCTTAAATCATGAAAAATAAGGTGTAACACACCCGACCCCTGAGTGGCTTTCCTAGGGATGGGGCATCAAAACTTTGTTCTCCTTAAGTGGTCAAATCCTTCATTCGGGGTATCTATCACATTCTGTTCGTCCAGAGCTTTCCAACCACGGTCTCCATGCTCAAAACCGAGCTCAGAACTGACAGATATACCTTTTCGAAGTTCTTTGGGTGTTCATTGGTTGAGGGTCAGGTGGCGTCCATGTGAATCCACTTCACACGTATTGTCTCCAGGTTCCCTCATCCACGGTGGAAGTCCATCCACCGTCCGATCCCACGACTGGCTCAATCTTTGTCTAACATGCAGGCCAGTAGGAGCTTCGACACTTCGACATTGAACACCTCCTTACTGTCTACGCACAAAATCTACCGAAGTCTCGAACTCTCGAAGTCCCGTGAGCTTGCCACGTGGTTTCGACCTTCAGGCCTTTTGGTCTCTTTACGACGCTGCACCTGAACCCTCCGGAGTCCCAAAGTCTCGAACTCTCAGAGTTCCGGTCACTTCACCAACTACTTTGGCTAGGCGGCTAGTACCTGGAGATGACATGTAGAAAGGGCCAGGGGTGACACGTGTCATGTCCCAATGTGTCTATAGGGTGTGTGATACACACAAATCCAGGTGACACGTGGCACGTCAAATGTGGGTCCACGTCACCCTGGGTGATGTCACTACACCACATCACTCCGGACTGACAGCCTTCTAACATTCCTCAGATCTCATAGTCGAGATCCAACCACGTAGATCCATGGATCTACGACTTCTGTTACTTCGGGAATTTGGCGTTCGAGAGTTTTGCAATGCAAACTCCTCTTTTCTCCCGAAGTTGGTCAGCGCCGCGCTGACTGCAACCCAGATATGACGGTTATGAAGAGTCCCAAAGAATCCTCCAATCGACGGCTCTCGTTACTTCGTGACTTTGGCCTTCGAGGTTTTGGTGTCACAACACCCCTCTCCTCCCGAAGCGGTCAATGCCGGGATGACTACATCGTAAATCCGACGACCAGGATAGGACCTAAAGGATCCTCAGATCTACGATCCTAGTCACTTCACAAATTCGACCTTCGAGAGTTTTTGATGTTACAACATCCTTGTTCTCCAGAAGTGGTCAACGCCGAACTGACTTTGTCGTAGATCCGACGGCTACGATAAGACCCAAAGGATTCCTAGATCTATGGTTGTAACACACTTGACCCCTGAGTGACTTTCCTGGGAATGGGGCATCAAAAATTTTGTTCTCCTTAAGTGATCAAATCCTTCATTCGGGGTTTCTACCACACTCTGCTCATCCATAGTTTTCTAACCACAGTCTACATACTCAAACCCGAGCTCAGAACCGACGGATATACCTTTCCGATGTTCTTTGTGCGTTCATTGGTTGGGGTGCCATGTGGCGCCCCCGTGGATCCACCTCACACGTTCTATATCTGATTTCCTTCATCCACGGTGGAAGACCATCCACCCCACGATCCCATGACTGGACTTGCTCTCTTTCTCCTATATCAATGGTGGAGGAATTCGACGCTTTGACGCTCCAGCGCTTCACGCCTCTTTACTATCTATGCACGAGACCACCTGGAGTTCTGAACTTTCGAAGTCCCGTAAGCTCACCACGTGGCTCTGGTCTCTGGTCCATTCAGTCTCTCTATCGTACTACATCCCAGATCCTCCGGAGTCCCGAAATCCCAGATTCTTGGAGTCTCGGTCATTTCACCAACCACGTTGGCTAGATGGACATGTATTAATAACTAACACGTAGGAGGGGTCAGAGTGACATGGGGCACGTCCAGCTGGGGTCCACGTCACCCTGGGTGATGTCACTGCACCACGTCACCCCAAACCGACGACTTCTAACATTCCCAGATCTCACGATCGAGATCCGGCCACATAGATTTATAGATCTATGACTCTGGTTACCTCGGGGATTCGACGTCTGGGAGTGTTGCGATGCAACCTCCTCTTATCTTCCGAAGTGCCTGACCTTCAAACTAAAGGGGATATCGCCATGCATCCCCGGTATATCAATGGATGGGAAGGGACCCGAAGGATCCTTTGATCTACGATTCTGATTCCTTCGCGGCTCCAACCTTCAGGGTTTTGGATCCCGGTCTGGTTGGTCAAGCAGGTCCACCTAACCACCTGGGGAACCGCCTAACATCGGTCAACCTTACGAGAAACCGAGTCTCCCGGTTACCTTCAGCTAGTATAAGGATGGTGAGGTCGGTCATACTCCGACGTCCTAGACTTATGGAGCTCCGAAGCCAAGGGGACATAGCTTCCTTAGGCTTAGCCTAAGGTTCTTGGGTATTGGTCATATGGGTCCTCTCGATCGGATCTCGCCTGCTTGTATTCCAAACGAAGAGACCTCCCCTTTACAAGGCTTCAACTCCGCTATCTTTCCTGAGATTTTACCATGAAATGATTAAGGACTTGGGTTTGGAATTCCAGTATCACGATAAGAGCTCTGGAAGAGGTATCCTCTTCAGACGGATAGGTTCAGGTTGTTATAAAATCTGCTATCTCAGTCATTTTACAAGCTTATGACCTAGGAAGCCTCGGGAGCTAAGTTGGGCATACAAACCATCAGTCAGAAGTGTAAGTTTACAAAGAGATACAGGCATACACATATCATAATCCATTCCACACAGAACTCATTTATAAATACACATATGTATAAATCCAAGCATTCATCCATTATTCCAGTTCAATATATAAAACAGGGAAATACTTACCATAACCAGATAACGTGAAGCCACTGTTGAAAGGGGTGCCTATTTCCACCCAACCATAGTCTCAGTCACTCCAAACAGATTTACCACTAGCCACCTCCAAGCTAGACCACGATGCTCTGCAAAAAAATCATTTCTTTCGGATCAACGACAATAGGGACGAAGGTTACTCTCCTCCTCCTGCAGTATCTTGGAAACGGTTTACACGATACCAAGCAAGGAGGACCGACCTAGTTTATCAACTTGTATCATAACCTTCTCAGCCATTTCCTGTGACTAGAATGCTTATTTCCCAGTTCTTCCTTGAACCCGAGAGGTTCTTCTCTCGTCTCTACACTCTTCGCAGGTCTTCCTCTGCCCACCACACCTTCCTTTCTTGCCTCCTTCAACAAGGTTGTGTGTGGCTCAAATTTCCAGCCTGTGGCTAGGTCTGGAAGCCTTACAAATGGGTGCTTTGTCCCATCCCCTCACGAACTCTGGAGGAGGTCTTCCCACCTACCATCTTGAATGTAATTCATTTATGGGTCAGAGGATTGTTATGGTCGTGAGAAATTAAATCCAGTAAGGTACTGGTTTGGTGAAGGTTCATGCAACCATTCCTGGTCCCCTTCACCATCTATTTTCATAGCATTCATGGTCTTTCTTAGTACAGCCCCCTTCAAGCAATCATGCAACACTTATCCATATTTCTAGTAAATAATAAAATTTACATTCATTGACCTTTTATACAAAGGTCCATCAAATCAAACATTCACACATATTAAGTTTTCCATAGTCTCTTGGCCATTATAGTTATATTTACAAACTGGGGGAAACAGGGTGTTACAATTCCCTGCCCCTTAAAGGAACATCGTCCTCGATGTTCTACTTGTCAACATACTCTGTATATACAGAAGTGAACAAAAATGGATATGTATGTCTCATGGCATCCTCCATTTCCCACATAGCCTCATCTAGGCCAAAGTGTTTCCACTGCACCTTGACCTGTGCAATGGTTCAGTTCCCGAGTGGGGTTTCCTCCCTGTCTAGTATGCATTGAGGTTTTGACAGGAATTCTCCCTCCGACTCCACCTGGATCACAGACCAGTCAATTATATGATTAGAATCATGTACATATTTCTTCAATAATGAAACATGGAAAACATTATGTGCCTTTACTATGGGAGGGAGTGCTAGTCTATAGGCTACAGGTGCCACTCTATCTAAGACTTCAAAGGGTCCACAATAATGAGGTGTCGAATTTGCACAAGCTCCCGATCTCTGGGCCTAACTCCGAGATAGACATGGTTCTCTGTCTTGAACTCTCTGGGAGTTCTCTTTCTATCGGCGTAAATTTTCTGTCTATCCTGAGCAATTTTCAGATTTTTCTTTATCTGAATCACTTGTTGTTCCATTTCTTTCAACATGTCAGGTCCGATTGTAATTCTATCCACTGGATTACCCTAGCTTACTAGAGTCTTGCACGGTCTACCATAGAGGACCTCAAAATAGCTCATCTTCAGTGACTATTGATAACCGTTGTTGTAGGAAAATTCTACCAATGGAAGGTAGTCTTCCCACTTCTTAGGCTGATGCATTACATGCATCCTTAACATGTCTTTTAATATCTGGTTTACTCTTTCTGTCTGCCGATCGGTTTGAGGGTGACAGGCCATGCTAAACAACAATTTAGTCTCAAAACCAACCATCAAGGATTTCCAAAAGCTTGAAGTGAATTTTTTTATCTCTGTCAGATACAATCTCCCTAGGCATGCCACGCAGTCGGAATATTTCCTTCATGAAGATGTTGGCAATATTTATTTCCTTGCAAGTTGATTTGACAAGAATGAAGTGAGAAGACTTGCTTAATTTTTCCACCACTACCATGATGACATCATTCTGCTTGGCCGATTTTGGTAATCCGGTGATGAAATCCATGGAGATGGTTTCCCACTTCCATTCGGGAATTGGTAGAGGTTGTAACAACCTTGTTGGGTGCCGATGTTTTGCTTTAACCTGCTGGCATTCCAGACACTTAGCTAAATAATCATCTATGTCATTTTTCAATCCAGGCCAATAGAATTGTTTCCTAGTGGTCATGATCATTTTCTGATATCCTGGGTGACCGGTATATGGTCTCTTGTGCAGTTTGTCCATTATGAACCTCTTCAAGTCGTCACAACTTAGGACATGCAATCTGTTTCTGTAAGTCAATAGACCTTCGTCCAACATCTGATAGCCTTCATACTTTAGCCCTGTGGGATCTTGCTTTAGATACGATGTCACAGTCTTGAAGAATGCTTTTGTTTCTTGTGCATTCCCGACTCTTTCCCTGATATCCGTTTCACAGATGCTCACTGTTGCCACGTTAATTGTTTTCACACTTCTGCTAAGGGAATCAACCACCCTATTTTCCTTTCCTTTGATGTGTTTGATTTTGAAATCAAACTCACAAAGGAGAGCCATCCACCTAACTTGTCTATAATTGAGATTTGGTTGATCAAACATGTGCCTCAATCCATAGTGGTCTGTCATAAGTACAAATCTCCTACCCAGGAGATAATGCCTCCACATTTTTAAAGCATGCACTATGGAAGCCAACTCTATATCGTGGGTCACATAATTGATTTCATGCTCATTCAATTTTTTGGATTCATAGCAAATTCCACGTCCTTCTTGCATAAGGACTCCTTCGAGTCCTTCCTTACAGGCATATGTACACGCGAGGAAGTCATTATCAAGGTCTGCAATTTTCAGCATGAGTGCATGGGTCAGAAGGTACTTCAATGTCTGAAATCTTTCTTCACATTTTGATGTCCAAGTGAATTTAACCCCCTTTTTCTGAAGGGTAGTGATTGGACAACCAATCTTGGAAAATCATTTTTTAAACCTTCTATAATATCTTGCTAAGCCCATAAAGGATCTGATATTAGATACATCGTTCGGGGTAGGCCATTCCATAATAGATTTGATCTTGTTAGGGTCTACTGCCACTCCTTTTTTAGAAATAACATGGCCTAAGTAATGGACTTGCTTCTGAAAAAAGTCGCACTTGCTAAACTTAGCGTAGAGATGATGCTCTCTTATTACTTGAAGTACAAGTGTAAGATATTCTTCATTCTCCTCTCTGTTCTTGGAGTATATTAGGATTTCGTCAATGAAAACCAATACAAATCTATATAGGAATTTGCCGAGTACATTATTCATTAGGCACATAAAAGTGGCAGGGGCATTGGTTAATCCAAATGGCACCACCACAAATTCATAGTGACCATACCTTGCCCTAAAGGCTATTTTGTGGATGTCTTGATCATTGATTCAGACTTGATGATATCTAGACCTTAAGTCAATCTTTGAGAAAATTGAAGCACCTCCCAATTGGTCGAACAATTTATCGATTCTTGGTAAGGGGTACTTGTTCTTTATGGTTGTCTTATTGAGTTGTCTATATTCTATGCATAGTCGGAGCATGCCATCTTTCTTCTTCACAAACAGGACTGGTGCTCCCCATGGATACACACTGGGCCGGATGTAGCCTTTGTCCATCATTTCCTTTAGTTGTAGCTTGAGCTCAACTAGCTCGGGTGTACTCATCCTATAGGGTGTCCTAGACATTGGCACTGTTCTCGGTGCAAGCTCTATGGATAAGTCAATGTCTCTTTTCAGAGGTAGAACCAGTACCTCTTCTGGAAACACATCTCTATATTCTCTTAATATGGGGTGGTCCTCTAGGTTTGGTCTGTCATCCTCAACATATTCCAACACATGTATTGCATATAGAGGACATCCCTTTCTGCAGTACTTTTTCATTTGAAGGGTTGATATTCGTCTCACTAAGACATGCTTCTTAATCCCTTGGAGGGTTATCTTTCTCCCTTCTTCGTTTACACATTCTAAGGTTTTATGGTAACAGTCCAACTTAGTTTTATATGCAGCTAGCCAGTCCATACCAATCAATAGGTCATAAGACCCTAAGGGAAGTATGTTAAGGGTAGCTTGGGTGGGCAATCCATCCATAGAGAATTGGCAAGCTAGTATGGCCTCTGCTACTTTTCTTTCGGTGCCAGTGGCTAGTTGTACTAACCATGGCTTAACATGCCTAACTGGTTGTAGTTTACACTTATCAACAGTTTGAGGGGCCACATAATTCAAATTAGAACTAAGGTCAATTAAAATAGAAATTAGATGGTTGGCGATCATACCTTCCATCTCCACCACTGAATCTTGCTGGTCAGCTTGTTTATTATCCATGGTTGCATAAATCCATGGCATACTCCCAGCCACATCATTGATTGTGGTAACTTCTTGGATATTGTAAACTCTCCTATTGTTCTGTTGTCTATGTGGAAAATACCTTAGTAGATTTTCTTCTCCACAACCCCAACATTTCAAGGGTTCCTTCTTTGGGTTATCCATCTTTCCTGGGGTTGCTCCAAAAGGTCTATTTCCACTCTAGGAGGGGAAATGTTTCTGGTATACACTTCTAGCAGGAAGGCTTATCCTAGAGTCCTTCTTATAGTTCTTAAATCTCGAGGATTTGGACCCTTTATTATTGAATCCCGAACCTCTCTTCTTCTTCAAATCCTCACGAGGTTCTATCTGACTCCTGAACTGTTCATAACAATACCTCACCTTCCGGATAGTGTCTTCTAAGGTCTTTGGCTCGTCAAACTCAATCCTGTTCTGGTAGGTCTGAGGTAACCCACTAATAAATTGTTGCAATTTCACCTTTTCATCCTTTATGTAGGGTACATACCTCAACAACTCAAGGAATTTATTGACGTATACGTCTATCTGAGTTGTCCCAACTTGAGTTCATAGAACTCTTTCGTCTTCTCATCAAAATATTTCTCTGACATATACTTCTTATTGAAGTGTTTCTCAAGTTGTTTCCATGATAAGTCCTCTTCATGGATTTTTTTCACATTCTCAAGGTCTTCCCATCAAATGGAAGCTTTTCCATTCAGGTTGAAGATGGATATTCGAGCCTTCAAGTTTTCAAAGTAATCATGGACTCTAAAGTACTTCTCTAAACCAAGCATCCATGATTATACCTCTTCCCCTTTATTAATCTCACCATTGAAAGAGGGCGGTTTGGCTTTCTTGAACTCTTCAGGGTCATGACTTTTGGAATGCTTTCGATTCTTCCCTTTCCTTTGAGAATGTGAGCGAGTTTTTCTACTAGAAGATCCCTCTGAGTTTCCAGTTTCCTTCGTAGAGGATTCTCTCGATGAGTATCCCTTGTCTCTAGGTTGGACCTTCCTCGAGGTACTCCTCCTAGTGTGGCCACTTATGAGACCACATTTTCATATCTGAAGTGGAATTTGACTTCTCTTTGTATGTCATCGGTCCATATGACTAGTTGTGGGTCCATGTTGCAGATCTCTCTGTATGTCAGATAAGATATGCAAAAAGACTACATTAATTTCCATTTTCTTTTCTTGCCCCTTTATCAATCTCTCATTGTCAGCCTTATAAATTTGTAATTCAGCCATGAGGCTCCTTATAGTTTCATCCAGATTCGGAGGGGTATCCACCGCCCTTCTCTCGTCAGATTCTCCGTCTCTATTGCAGAAGCCATCCCCCACTTCATGGTGCGTCACCATCCTTTATGCTTGTAGTTTCTCACGATTCACTGATCGATTGAGTGCTGACAAAAACACTTGTTGTTAGCTAACAGTCTATTAGTTTATGAACAACACACAGTCTATTATTTCTTAGCTAACAGTCTATTATTTCTTAAATACACACACACAGAAGAAGATTTCATTCTTTTCTCCAGTAAAAACTTAACCAGACTCTTTAGGAAATAGGTAAGGTAGGGTGTCACCCTTGAAGTTCCTTAAATATAGTTTTTACGCAACTCATCCATGAGCCCAAGCAGGCCAAGTGCTGTAACCATGCTCTGATACCAATTTGTAACACACCCCACCCCTGAGTGAATTTTCTGGGGATGGGGCATCAAAAATTTTGTTCTCCTTAAGTGATCAAATCCTTCATTAGGGTTTTCTACCACACTCTGCTTGTCTAGAGTTTTCTAACCATAGTCTCCATGCTCAAACCTGAGCTCAGAATAGACGAATATACCTTTCTGATGTTCTTTGAGCGTTCATTGGTTGGGGTGCCACATGGCGCCCATGTGGATCCACCTCACACGTGTTATTTCCAAGTTTCTTCCTCCATGGTGGAATACCATCCACCACCTGATCCCATGATTGGACTTTCTCTCTTCCTCCTATATCAACAGTGGATGAATTCAGCGCTTCATGCCTCTTTACTATCTAAGCACGAGACCACTCAGAGTTACGAACTTCTGAAGTCCCGTAATATCACCACATGGCTTCAACCTCTGGGCCATTTGATCTCTCTATCATATTACATGCCAGATCCTTCAAAGTCCCGAAGTCCCAGACTCCCTGAGTCCCGGTCATTTCATCAACCATGTTGGCTAGATGGAAACGTATCAGTAACGAACACGTAGGAGGGGTTAGAGTGACACGGGTGTTGGGCCCGAGATATGATCATCTTCATGACGTTATTATACACTTTTGTTGTATGTATATATGCAATTTTTTTATCTTTCAAATGAGTTTTTTGAAGAATTTTATGGTAAAATGATATAATTGGCATTTCGTGTTTTGTGATTTAATCAAGTTTAATTTATCATATTTTATGGTTTCCAAGAGTTAATTCACGTTTTTCTGTTGTTACAGGGAAAAATGCACCATGTTTCTTGGTCCAACACTTGTTCTGGCACTTGATTCGACACTCGTTCCAGCACCTAATATTGCACAAAAACGCAAGGCAAGTTGGCGGTTATGGTATTGGTGGCCAATGGTGGAAAAATCGATCACATGGGTTTTGTTTGTCATCGCCCCCTCTAGCTACTAAGCTCAAGACAACTTGATTTCAGTTGTCCAAAGAGGGTGCTTATTGGGTTCCTTCGTTTTGTTAGTTATTGATGCATTTAATGCAATTTGACGAATTTAGAGGTGGTTTGACCCTCCTGTGGTCGACCACCTGATTTGTAAGCTTATAAATACTACCAGGATGATCATCAGATTGTTAAGCAAGTAGAATAGCCATAAGATTGGAGATAAACTCGTTATACTCTGTTTTTCATTTTTTACATTGCTAGAATAGTGCCAGAACTGTGTTTTTGACTTTCATGGTGAATTCGGTCGGCTGAAGTTTGTGGTGTGCTTGTAGAGGGTAGCCACAACTTGTTGGGGGGGCCACCAGTAGCCTGGTGATGTTTAGTGTGTTGTTTATACATTTCATAATTTAAATTGTCTTTTATTTCCTGTACATGCATGTTTTATGTTTTAATTAGCTAGCTGTGATTTAATTGTTTATTGTTCTTTTGCAGGTTAGTGTGATGGATTATGTTAGCATGAATTAGTTCTGTGGGATAGGAATAGACTTGCAAGTCTCTACACTAACTCCATATGCATCTAGATATCAGATTACACTTTTATTTATTGTCTTACAGTCAAGTTTAAAACAGAGTTCTATTTGGGTTTCATTTGACAAGGATCTTTGATGGATAGATAGAATTAGTTCCAGTTTCTAGTCATAGCTTGCTTACTTCAGTTTATACAGATTTCATTTAATTAGTTGTTGGTTAAATTAGATTGTCAATTTACTTTTTAATATCATGCTTTAAATTTCTATTTTTAATTATTTATTTATGTTAGATTGAATGGCTAGAATAGACATAGTGTAGTTTTATTTCACACAATTTCCTTTCATAGATTAAAATGCAATTAAATTCCTTAGTTAGATAATGATGATCTCGTTGTGATGTTGATGG
>JZKD02S1673916.1:173470-186361 GCA_000966675.3 Picea glauca | reverse complement strand
TTTTCTTTATATGATAAGTATTATCTACATTCTTTACATTATCATACATATGAGCACCAACTCATTGTGAGGCTACAACCTCTTTTTTTGCAAGCTGCAACTTGCTGAGAGCACCGACTCTCTGTTTTCTCTAGCACCCACTAGAAGGAAGCACCAACCCCCTAGTTTCTCTAGAACCAACTAGAAGGAAGCACCAACTCACTGGTTTCTCTAGTGCCAACTAGAAGGAAGCACCAACTCCCTATGTTCTCTAGCACCAACTAGAAGGAAGCACCAACTCCCTGTGTTCAATCACCCACTTGAACCTTTGAGGACACCAGTCCTCCCTAGCACCTCCCAACCACCCTGAATAATAAATTCTTTGTTACTGCAACTTACTACAACGATATAAAAAATTATTCAATGGTTTACCAGCCCTATTGTTGTTCTGTTACGCTGCTTTGTCCTGTCTACATCAATGCCTTTTTCACACCCCTTGCACTTTCTGTTCTTTTGCCTTTTATATTCTCTGCACCATATCCCTTTGATGAAACCTTCCTCTAGCATGCATCTCTGCTCCTGCGCTCTGCCTCCTTGCTCACACTTGAATTTTCCCCACGACAACAACAACTATCTCTTCTTTGTTCGACATTCTTATAGTCTCTGTTGTCTTTGTGCATGCAATATTCGCAATGCCTCTGCATGCTTAATTCGTGCCAAATTCCTCCACCTCTCGAGTGCTCTGCATGATCATCATCGTGACTCTTCAACTTCTCTGGCAGTTCGAGACTCTTCGTCTTCTCTGTGACAGTCGAGCTCACCTTCACTGTTTCAATTACAGGCCTCAATCCTCATCCAGCTGTCAATCGCCTCCATGAACATCTTTATCCCTCTTGAATATTCCCAGAGGCTCTTCACCTTCTCTCTCAATCATCCCCAAGTGTTTTCGAGTCCTCTGGATGAAACCATCAATGGTTTTTGGAAGTTATACTGTGTCATGCTATAGTAGCCCTCCGATCTTGTTCAAATTCACCTGCACCATTGGATTGATTCCAAGGGATCTTGTATTCATTTCGGCATTTTGGCTTTCGGCAGTTCGACATTCATGTGACCATGTGTCTCAACATTCCCAGACATGATCCCCGAAATTCCGAGGCGGAGCTCATCTGCACTAGGTCCTTCCTCCACGTGACCACATGCGGTGACCACAGGTTGCGCTAAAAGGTGTTGTGAACTCATGATCTTCATTGACCCTGATCGACGGTCCATGATCTCGATGAATCAACGGTCCAGATCTTTTCAAGATCTCGCATCTCGCTGTTCCTTAGTTGGAGGTTCTCATCACTCCAAGTTGCGATAGGCGAAGCTCCAATATGGAGCTCAGATCAACGATCCACGTTCTTGGTGATCCGACGGTCCTGATCTTTTCGCGATCTCGCATCTCATTGTTCCTTAGTTGGAGGTTCTCGTCACTCCAAGTCGCGATAGGAAAAGCTCCGAGATGGAGCTCAGATCAACGATCCACATTCTTGGTGATCCGATGGTCCTGATCTTTTCACGATCTCGCATCTCGTTGTTCCTTAGATGGAGGTTCTTGTCACTCCAAGTCGTGATAGGCAAAGCTCCGAGATGGAGCTCAGATCAACGGTCCACATTCTTGGTGATCCGACGGTCCTGATTTTTTTTGCGATCTCGCATCTCGATGTTCCTTAGATGGAGGTTCTCGTCACTCCAAGTCACGATAGGCGAGACTCTGAGATGGATTCGGATCAACGGTCAAGATCAAACCTTGATCTGACGGCTAAGATCAAACCTCGATCTGACGACTAAGATCAAACCCTGTTCCTTTGACTTTCCAGTCAGCGACATGACGATCTTTCGCCACGTGTCCTCTTGATCCAACAGACCATGACTGTCACATCCGCCTTGTAGCTTCACCATATCTAACGGCTATTGGTCCTTCGTACTTCCCCCAGATCCTACGGCCCAGATCTTCTCGCGATTTTGCCACTTTGCCATGTGAGTTCTCGACACCTTCAAGTCCCGATCTACGAAACCCCGAAATGGAGTTAGACCAACATAATTTGGCCTTTCACATTTCACCTCTTCTTTCACTTTAATGAATGTGCAGGTTCTCCTTGATCCAACAATGTTCAGATCTGACGCCTAAGATCTGTCCTCCTCTTCTGCACATTCTTCTTGTCTACAAACATTGCATTCGACTCTGCGCTAATTCCTCATGAGCTTACTTT
This sequence comes from Picea glauca, assembly GCA_000966675.3. NCBI lineage: Eukaryota > Viridiplantae > Streptophyta > Pinopsida > Pinales > Pinaceae > Picea > Picea glauca. Next base: position 184,130 of record JZKD02S1673916.1, on the reverse strand, counting down.
GTTCCTTTTTTTACATCGATGCAGACTCTGATCCTGCCATCAATGACAAGCGCATACTGCCTATAAAGCATGCCAACCATCCTCTACACTATCTCTTCTGATCTTATCGAGCTTGCTCTGCAGCGTCTTCCCAAACTACTTTTGATGCCCGTCTGTTACATTCTTCCTATACTCATGCCATCTTCACTGTTGTAGTTTCCATCAATGACAAGCATACGCTACCTGTTAAACATTTTCCAACACAAAGAGTCTCGTAATGAGATATTTAAAGTCCAACAGTACAAGACAAGACCCTTGAAGACTATATGTAAAGATTTGGTTATATCTCCCAGAAGTCAAAATACCATGACCTCCCAGAGGATGCGGTTAGGGCTCTTTTCCTTAAGGGAATTTCATAAGAATATTTAGATATGCTTAACTTGATGGCATCAGGTGATATTTCTCATAAACCATTTGTTGAAATATGTGAAATGTGTAAAAACTACTCAAGGAGTAGAGCCAAAACAGGGAAGAATGTTCGGGACCCTTACAATAGAAGCTTAAAGCCAGTTAGTTCAAGTGGTATTACGAGAGAAAAGATAGGGAACCTTTTAGAAAACTTCAAGACTGACATCTTAAGAACAATAGGTTCCCAGTTGGAAACTTTTAAACTAAAAAAGAAATAGGAGGAGGAAAATGCAGCAATGAGCATATATTTCCCAAGATGCAGGAGGAAGCATTCCTCAAGGGAGTGCCCATTAGATAACATTTCAGTTTGTGGCTTCTATACAGAAGACCATGTGACTAAAAAAATTTCATCATTGCCCAGTTTATTAGCCATCTATAGGAGTGGAGATCCTGGGGAGTCTTCTTATGCACCTAGGAGGCCATGGCAACCTAGGAATCAACCCACATACCCGGATCTACAGTCCCAAGTTTCACCCTATTATCAACAACAACAGTGGAACTCACCAGGTTGGAAAAACTGGTCTACTCGGTACCAACATCCTTGGATTCAAGGATGGATGGGAGGACACAACCAAGGAAACCCTCAAACTCCACCTATCCCTATGTACAACCATCCTTATCCTCAGTTCTCATCAAACACTCCACAACTTCTGTCAGGTTTTTTTCCACCACCTTTACCTCCTATCCCACAACAATAACCTCTCCAATTTCAAAATGCAAGCTCCCCAAAACCAACACTATTACCGGCATAGCCAGTGTCGAATCCCAATAATAAGCCCCCTCAACCTCTTAACAATGTTGAGATGCATGCCTTCCTGACATGTGTCATTACTCCTATTCCATTACAGGAAATGCAACTAAGATCGGGAAAAGTTCTAGATAGGCAGAGACCTTCAGTAGTCATCTAGGAAGAAGAAGAAGAAGAAACTACCCAACAACCCACGGATGACACTAGGTGGGAAGATGTTATTATCTCGAAGAATCAAGAACCCAAGCTTCCCCAAAATGAACCTTCACAAATTGCGAAGGTCCCTCCTTATCCAAACCGATTGGTAATCGAGAAACTTACCACTCGACCAGAATTTGACATTTTGAATGAATTGAAAAATATTTGTGTCAAACTTCCCCTACTTCAAGCCATTAAAGACATTCCAATCTATAGTAAGGTAGTCAAAGAATTGTGTATCAAGAAGTTAGGTAGAAAGAAAAAGGACCCTCCTATAGTACATTTGGTAGGAGGACTCTCTGAGTACATATCAGAGCAGCCAAAGCTAGCAAAGTATGGGAATCTAGGAAACCCTGTAGTGACTATAACCATTAAGGAGGTCTCCATCGAAAACACTCTCATAGACCCAGGGGAAACCATCAATGTTATGACCGATACTACCTTAGACCAATTACAGTTACAACCTCTTCTTCGGCCTACCCCAACCATTTTGGAATTAGAAGATAAGACTAGGGTTATACCTGAAGGGATTTTAGATTATGTCATGGTTACTTTAGCCTCATGGGAGTATTCTATAGATTTTTTTGTCATTCATTCAAAGGATCCTGCCCAATGCCATCCTGTTATTTTGGGAAGACCTTGGCTAGCCACAACCAATGCATTTATTGGCTGTAGAGAAGGAGAAATGACCATCTCAAATGGTCTCTCTATCCAGAAGCTCACCATTTACCCTCCATCTCAACCTATTATGGAGAATCTATGGTGGCTTGAATGTCCATACGAGAACGAAGACCAGGAAGAACCTGTATTGCCTAGTGACCATGCAAGGGCACTTCAGGAGCATACACCAGAAAATGTGCTAAACCAATTCATTTCTACTATTACATGTGTGGATTTTCCATAGTCTTTTCCCCAATTTGAGTACATGTTTGGGGAAGAATTTCAAGAACAATTAGATCCATCCATTTTGTCTTCGACATCTTTTATTTTCGAAATAGATGAGTCTACCATGTCTTATACTATGCCCTACGAGATTAGTCTAGGGAAATTTTTACATATAAACTCTGGGCTAGATACAAACCAACATAAACATTTAGTAGATATCCTTAAAGAACAATCAAGAGAATTTGCCTGGGAATACATTGACATGAAGGGTATACATCCTGACACATGCATCCACCATATATACACCCAGGGGGAAGTGACACCTATTAGGCAACCCTAGAGAAGGATGAACCCAACACTCAAAGATATAGTCAAGGAGGAGATTCAAAAGTTGCTAAATGTTGGATTTATCTATCCCATCTCCGACAGTAAGTGGGTATCCCCGCTAGTAGTGGTTCCAAAGAAAGTGACTGGGAAATGGAGAATTTGTGTTGATTTTCGGGAACTCAATAAGGCCACTTTGAAAGAATACTTTCCTCTTCCTTTCATTGACCAAGTTCTAGATACCTTGTATGGAAATAAGTATTTCTCCTTTCTAGATGGGTACAACGGGTACAACCAGATTCTTATAGCACCCAAGGAACAGGACAAGACTACCTTTACTTGTCCTTGGGGCACCTATGCCTATAGGGTCTTACCATTTGGATTGTGTAATGATCCTACCACATTTCAACGAGCAGTATTAGGGATATTTGCCGATCTTATTCATGATTGTGTGGAGGTCTACATGGATGACTTCATAGTTTATGGAAACACTTACCAGGAAGCCTTAGACAACTTAGAAAAATTCCTCATCAGATGCCAAGAAATGAATCTATCCCTAAGTCATGAAAAATGAAAAATGTTGCTAACTGAAGGAGTGGTTCTAGGACACCATGTTTCATTTGAAGGAATAAAAGACGATCCTGCAAAGATTGAGGTCATTATTAGACTCCCACCCCCCAAGACTCAGAAAGAGGTGAGAATCTTTCTTGGACATGCCGGATATTACTGGGGGTTTATTGAAAATTTTACAAAGATTGCTGCACCTATGTTTAGATTATTGATAAAAGATGTTGATTTTCTTTGGACTGAGCATTATCAAACTTCCTTTGAAACCCTGAAAGCTAAGCTTTCTGTGGCACCAGTTCTTAGAGGGCCTAATTGGACTCTCCCATTTCATATATCCACTGATGCCTCAGACACTGCAATCGGAGGGGTATTAGGGCAGAAAGAAGACCAACAGTCCTATGCCATTTACTTTATAAGCAAGAACTTGTCCCCTGTCGAGTTGAACTACACAGTCACGGAGAAAGAGTTCTTGGCATTTGTTCATGCTATTAACAAATTTCGTCATTACATTACAGGTTATGAAGTATTTGTACACACTGATCATTCTGCCATTAGGTTCCTCATGAATAAACCTATAACTAATGGCCGAGTGACTAGGTGGCTCTTGTTATTACAAGAATTTAATATCACTATGCTTGACCGACCTGGAAAGGATAATGTAGTAGCTGACTTTCTTTCTCGCATAAAGAATGAGGATGATGACATCCTTGTAGATGATAGTTTCCTAGATGAGCATCTCTTTTCCCTTTGTGTCAATACCCCATGGTTTGCGGATATGGAAAACTATTTGGCTACTAGGAAGTTACCATCTTATTTGTCACCTCATGAAAAGAAGAAAATTATTACATAGAGTGCTAATTACTCTTGGGTTGGTCATGATCGTTTTCGCACAGGTCATGATTTGATTATTTGTAGATGTGTTCGAGAGGACTAGGTCCCTGAAATACTACGAATTTTTCATGATGGACCATGTAGTGGTCATTTCTCTGACAAACGCACAACATATAAGTTATTATATTCAGGTTACTATTGGCCTAGCATTTTCAAAGATGTTGCTAAGTATGTGATAAGTTGTGATAGTTTCCAAAGGATAGGTAGACCTACATCATCTAACGAAATGCCTTTGCAGGCCCAAGTTATGATAGAACCCTTCGAAAAATGGGCCCTCGACTTTGTAGGACCAATTTCACCCATGTCCCGTAGGAAGAACTATATTTTGGTTTGTACGGACTATGTCACCGAATGGGTAGAGGAAAAATCTCTATTTAGGGCCATAGAGAAGTCTGTTGTCGAATTCATCTATGAAGACATCTTTACCCGCTTCGGTGTCCTTCGTGAAATTGTTACCGACCAAGGCACTCAATTCACTTCCAAGCTAATGAAAGAACCAACAGAGAAATATGGGATTAAACATTGTAAATATTCTCCATACCACCCGCAAGACAATGGTCAAGTAGAATCCACAAACAAAGTTCTGGAAGCCATCTTGACCAAGATTGTTCAGTTACATCACCGAGATTAGGCTGATAGGCTCCTAGAGGCTTTGTGGGCATACCGAACTACCTGGAGAAATACCACTGGGCATACCCCTTATGAGCTAGTGTACGGGAAACAAGTACTTTTACCAATAGAATTCCAAGTAAGGACCTTCCGTATTGCCATAGAATTAGTATTGAACCTGGATGAGGCTCAGAAGAAACAAGCCCTACAATTGAATGAATTGGATGAAATCAGGCAAGATGCCATCCAACGGACAATATTGGTCCAAAACCAGAGGAGCAAGTGGCATGACAAGTTTATTAAAAAGAAACACTTCCAGCCTGGTGATTGGGCCCTATTGTTTGATTCCCAGTTCAAAAACTTCAAAAGAAAACTTACCACCCATTGGTTGGGCCCTTATGAGATAGACACTGTATATGATAATAGAGCTGTAAAAATTAAAACAATTGACGATGGACAAGTCTCCTTTGTGGTAAATGGACATCGACTTAAGTTTTATCATAAGCCCATTTCCAGAGAAGATTTTCTACAGGTCATGACAGTTGACAAAGCATTGGCCTTAGTAGATGGGGAAGTCCCCCCTTGTTCTTGAAACATTTTCTGAGTTTCCTACTGTATATATGTAAATAGTTTTTGTATTTTGTTAATAAGGCAATTCTAGATATTTTTGTAAGTAATTATTTCATTGGGAGTACACCATTTCAAGGATCTTTCATCAAAACATTGTTATACTTGAATCTTGTGTCTGCTAAAGCATCAAATGAATAGTGACTTACTATAATTAGCCATTTTTTTGCAAAATTATCATTTTTAGGGCATTCCAAAGCAGTTGCTCTTGAAACTCTTCACCACTGTATAAGGAAGTGATACCATAACTATCAAGCCTAGAGGTCTCTCGTACAGTTTTTCCAAGAAACCTGAGTAAGTAAGTCAAGTGTCTTTATCAAAGAGTAACAGGGAGGTCTCATTAGCAGTTAGTCATGGAAACATCATCATAATTACAAAAGAATACAGTGAGTTGAGCCTAGAGATACCTTTCCGTTCTTTCTCGATGGTACCATCCACTACACACTAAATAGCTTGATTATATCATATCTTTAGATAGGCCACGTCCGCTTAAGTACCCCTTACATCAAGACAAACACTAAACAATATAACGGAAAGTCATCCTCTAACATAAATACCATCCCAATTAAAAAGAAAAAGAAAGAAAAAGTTGTTTTAGAGTTGTTTCCCCATCTTCTTGCATAAGCAATCTTATACTAATATCTTAAAGGATGGAGGGCCAGTCTCTGAGGGTTTAAGAGGCTAACCCGCCAGAATACTGAACAGGTCTGCTGGCAGCGGGTACCAGCCTGTGGTATGACTAGGTAAACTCGCCGGAGTACTGAATAGGCTTGCTGGCAGCGGGGCATTCTACCTAGCAAGGATGATGATCTGGAAAAAATAAATAATAAATCTAAACTTGTCCTAATGTACGACATTACTTGTAGACAAAGATGACATGAAGTTTGTGTGGTTTAGCTAAGGTTAATGAATCTCATCAATTTTCCATTGTAAAATGACTCTAAGACTATCTTGAAACTCTTTCGCCTACCTCTTCTTATCTATATATAGGATCTCTTATCCTATAGGTGGGGCCATCTCCTAACTGTCTCGTCGGACCGATCTGTGAAATTTCATCTTTACACTTAACATACTGTAAATCTTCGACTATTGGGGGATACTGACTAGTTTCCTATACTTTTGATTATGAGGTGTCACAATACTTAGGTATGGGGGAGGGGTTCATGAGCTGACAAATGATCATTGCCTAGAGAAAGGAGTCTTTGCAAGAATTTTTGTATTATTACCATGATACATGTTATTACATTGATAGTCATGTTATTTTTTAAATGCTTAACTCCTGTGTGCTATACATTACTGAACTCATGCTTGACAGACCACTCTTTATTGGTTATCTTCCATTACAAGCTGCATACTGTAGGTTTGACAATACATGTTTTATGCTTGCTATAACTCGTTTATTATAGGTTTTGACACTATATGTCATATACAAGAAGAATGAGTAAACATGGAGCACTCTGTCTCTACTCATTAACCACTATGGTTGTCAAAAATACTTCAAAATTGTAGGCTGCCCATTAAAAGAGGCGAAAATGCACTTAACACAGCAGTATCGGATGAAGTATCAGATGAGATGTCGAATGATGTGACGGATGCAATGTCGTTTAAAGTGTCGTTTGAAGTGCCATTGCATTTCATACCAGTAACTGTCGTAGATTCCATGGAACTAGAATTCAATCACATTTAATTAAATTTGTTATAGGCATTGATTAAAAGATGCCTCATATGGTTATGATCAAATGTCCAAGTCAAAAGAATTGGACATTGATCTAAGTACGCACCACTCCATTGCTCCCAATCTTGCCATCAAATTTGAATCTCCCACACATGGCAGCTTGCGTGCACATGTGGGCAACGTCCTCCACCATAATAGAATCCAAAATTGGGCTGGGCACTCTATTGTTTCATTTTCCCTTGCCATTTTCTCTGCCCTGCATTAAGGAATCACGCCCAACCTCTGCCGATTTCGCCCTTTGTTCTAATCGCACTCAGACTACGTTAAACCCGTGCCATTTCTTGGCTTGTTTACACCTTTGCTTGGTAAAATTTTCCCTATTTTCCAATTGCACTCAGACCGTGTCCAATTCGTGTCGATGTGTGGCTCGATTTTTCCCTTGCTCCGTGAATTCAAACCCTGTCACAATGCCCAAGCGATACGAACCCTCCTCCTATGCATACTTGTTTTCCATTCCAAAATTCGTACAGTGTAGGGAAGTGTTCTTGCATGCTGGCTGGGGTCCATTTTTGTTGAGTTTTCAAGGCCATGATGATAGTCTTTCTATTCAATTTGCAGTTGGTTTTGATGGAAGGATAGCACATGTAGGGTCTCTCAATTTTGTAGTCACAGAAGAGTCAATTGCTGCTGCAACAAAACTTCCAAGAATGGGAGATAGGTGGTTCAAGAATCATCAATTGTCGTGCTCAAGTTACAACAGGGTGTTTAAGCCCGAATTTGAGAGAATTTCAGGAGCGAAAGGGTATGCTAAGGAGTGGATAAAGCCAAAGGTGGTTAATCCCCTTATCGTCATCACAAGGTTAATGACATGTGAAGGTAGATACTCCACCTTCAAAGCTTGTCACTTTAGATTGCTGGCTCATTTTCTGTTCAATAAATCTTTAAACTTCCTTTTTTATTTTCTCAAAAGCTCAGAGAAAATGTCCTCTCAAGTGAGGAAAAATGTGACCAACCCCCACAATAGTCTCTTTCACCACGGTTTGATCAAACTCCTCATTCTTACCGAACTAGAGAAGCAGGGGAAAAGTTGGGATGCCTTTATCTACCAATTTGCAAATCCTCACTTGAAAGTTAAGACCGGCAGGAAGCCACTTAGCCTAAAAACTATCTCTCCATCCAAGCCTCACTCTCCAAAAACTCCAAACTCCCTTGCACAAACTCCCTCTTTGCCGGAACAATACCAAAAGCTTGTTGATATTCCTACTTCTTCATCGTGGAAAAATACCAAGAACAAAAACCAAAAGAAGCCTATTGTTGACCCCCCAATGCCTTCATTTTCTCTTGATCCTACACCTAAGAATCCCCAAGAAGTAATGTAGCAAGACTTTCCCATCATTCCCACAAATAAGAGAGGAGCCAACCGATTTGGTAAGGGACCTTTTCGGAAGAGTACCCAGAACATAAGAAGCAAGCCTTATGCCAAGTCTCCACCTACTTTGGATCCTATCCAAGTATCCTCCGACCTTGAGAGCCCTCATAAGCAACCTAGAGAAGTCTTTGTAGATGGATTAGAGCCACTAAGGAAAACAAAATCAGAACCTACCTCACCTTTCCGATCTCCCATCACACCTACTTCACCCATGCCCACTCTTGATCCTAAATTTGATAAATTGACCACATCTCTCAAAGGACCTAAGCCTTCCTTGGATATCACTGATTCTTCCCCAATTATAGAGGAGCTACAAAGGGAAAACCATCAGATTCTCCAACAATTAGAAGAGAGGAAGACAATAGATGCACACCTTCATCATGACAACGCAGTCCTTTAGGTAAAAGTTAACTCCCTTCAACGGTTGGTCGATGGGATGACCCAATCTAACCGCAACTTAAGAGCACAATTAAAGAAACATAAGAGGCACAAGGCTAAGCCTACAGAGCAAGAAGGAGAGGCTTCTAAAGCTGACCCTCCTCAGCAAGCCTAGTTCCAAGGGATGACTTCTTTTTGTTTGCAGTGGGACCTGCAAAATCGTCAGTCTGGGGGTATGTTGGGCCCGAGATATGATCATCTTCATGACGCTATTATACACTTTTTGCCATATGTATAAATGCATTTTTTATCTTTCAAAGGATCTTTTTGAAGAATTTTATGGTAAAATGATATAATCGGCATGAGGTACGTATAATTCATGTTTTATGATTTAATCAAGTTTAATTTATCATATTTTATGGTTTCCAAGAGTTAATTCATGTTTTTCTACTGTTATAGGGAAAAACGCACCATGTTTCTTGGTCCAACACTTGTTTCGGCACTCGTTTCGGCACTTGATCCAGCACTCGTTCTGGCACCCAGTATTGCACAAAAACGTAAGGCAAGTTGGCGGTTATGGTATTGGCAGCCAGTGGTGGAAAAATCGAGCACATGGGTTTTGTTTTCTATCACCCCCTCCAACTACTAAGCTCAAGACAACTCGATTTCAGTTGTCCAAAGAGGGCGCTTATTGGGTTCCTCCATTTTGTTAGTTATTGATGCATTTAATGCAATTTGCCGAATTTAGAGGTGGTTCGACCCCCCTGTAGTCGACCACCTGAGTTGTAAGCTTATAAATACTACCAGGATGATCATCAGATTGTTCAGCAAGTAGAATAGCCATTAGATTGGAGATAAACTTGTTATACTCTGTTTTTCATTTTTTACATTGCCAGAATAGTGGCAGAACTGCGTTTTTGACGTTCATGGTGAATTCAACCTGCTGAAGTTCGTGGTGTGCTTATAGAGGGTAGCCACAACTTGTTGGGGGGTCCACCAGTAGTCTGGTGATGTTTAGTGTGTTTTTTATACATTTCATAAGTTAAATTGTCTTTTATTTCCTGTACATGCATGTTTTATGTTTTAATTAGATCGTTGTGATTTAATTGTTTATTGTTCTTTTGCAGGTTAGTGTGATGGATTATGTTAGCATGAATTAGTTTTGTAGGCTAGGAATAGACTTGCAAGTCTCTACACTAACTCCATATACATCTAGATATCATACTACACTTTTATTTATTGTCTTACAGTCAAGTTTAAAACATAGTTGTTTTTAGAATAAAACAAAGTTCTATTTGGGTTTCATTTGACATGGATCTTTGATGGATAGATAGAATTAGTTCCAGTTTCTAATCATAGCTTGCTTACTTCAGTTTATATAGATTTCATTTAATTAGTTGTTGGTTAAATTAGATTGTCAATTTACTTTTTAATATCATGCTTTAAATTTCTGTTTTTAATTATTTCTTTATGTTAGTTTGAATGGCTAGAATAGACATAGTGTAGTTTTATTTCACGCAATTTCCTTTCATAGATTAAAATGCAATTAAATTCCTTAGTTTGATAATGATGATCTCATTGTGATGTTGATGGTTTATACATGGATATGCAGGGTATTTAACATAAATTTTATCATGGCTAAGTTTTCATTGGACTGTTTACTTCACACCTTTCATTTTTCCATTGAAATTAGTATTGAGCTTATACCATTAGAATTGTCCTTTGTTTTCAAATGTCATCGAGATATTATACGTCACCACCGAAGGCATTCACACAACCACCAACATTACATTTGAGTGTTTCATAGGTTAAAGTTAGTTTCTTGCTTTCATAAGTTAGAAAAGATAGTTTCTTGTTTTCATAAGTTTAGTTGATAGTCTTT
>JZKD02S1673916.1:143643-167178 GCA_000966675.3 Picea glauca | reverse complement strand
GAATCGGTTGTTACCGTTCTTAAACAATTATGCTTATTTTAAACACTTTACAGAGCACTCAATGATAATCACAATAATGCAGAGAGCTAAGCAATAGAACATTTGACATCAGTCACACATATGAAATATACAGAGACAAATATTTCCTGAGGAAACCCATAAAGGGTAAAAACATATTCTTCTTGGTACGATAAGTAATCTTTACATTCTGTACATTATCATACATATGAGCTCCAACTCATTGTGAGGCTACAACCTCTATTTTGCAAGCTGCAACTTGTTGAGAGCACCAACTCTTTGTTTTCTCTAGCACCTACTAGAAGGAAGCACCAACTCCCTGAGTGTTCCAGCACCGACTGGATGGAAGCGCCTACTTCCACTTATACAAGCACCAACTTGTTTGAGAGCACCAACTCTCTTGTTTCTCTAGCACCCACTAGAAGGAAGCACCAACTCCCTGAGTGTTCCAGCACCAATTGGATGGAAGCACCAACTTGCAGTCACATAGGCACCAACCTGTATAATAGAGAACAACAGTTCTTCGTTGCACCACATTGCCACCCTAGTTTCTCTATCTGCAACCAGATGGAAGCTACAACTCCCTGTGTTCAAGCACCCACTTTAATCTCTGAGGACAACGGTCCTCCCTAGCACCTCCCTACCACCCTGATTATAAATATTTTCTACTGAAACTTATTATAGTGATTCAATAGTTGTCATTGGCTTACCAGGCTTATCACTGTTCTGCTATGCTGCTCTTCTCTCCCTTATCAATGTCTCTTTGCCTGCATCTTCTTGTGCTTTTTGATCTTCTGCTTTTCTCTACAAGTGCACCTCAGCCTTCTTTTATTGTCTCATCTATGCATATCTGTTCTTTGCTTCTGCTGTGCTTTATGCTTTGCGTCTTATTTTTATTCTATGAATTATGCCTCTTTTGTGTATTTCAGCTCCTGCCCACAGCATGCTATTTCCCGTGTGTAATTCCTCTCCACAACAACATCCATCTCTTCTCTGTTCTACGTATTTATACTATATGTGCACCTTCTTCATCCTCCATGCACAATGCCTCTGCATGCTCTTCACTGTGCCATGGTTTTTCTCATTGGGTTGTTCACTGCCACTCCACTTTTTCTCTGCTTCGCTTGTTCAAGCCTCAAAAAGAAAAAATTGCATCTCGCTTTTGTCTATCCCTCATATGTTACTCATCTCTGAGTTTCATCTCACACTACGCATACTATAATTTTCCCTTTCTTATAGTTCAACTCATTTTCCCTTCAGAACAACCAACCACCGACAATCATTGCGTCTCCATTTTATCCTATACCACCGATTTAGTTACACCTTGAATCTCCAAGAAAATGCATCAGCAATTGAATCACCAACGTCCAAGAATCGTGATTCATTTCTGCTAACTGAATCGTAACTGATCGATTACCTGTGAGGTGAAACAATAACCCTTCGATCAAGTTTCCAATTAACTAGCACCGTTGGATTAAATCCGCAGGATTTCACGTTTATCTCATATGCCCACTAGTTGTGACCGAGCACTAAACAGAATTTGAATTTCATGATTTTGTATCTCGACATTCCTGTGATGAAGGGACTTGACGCTCCAAGTCACGATCGACGAAAATCTGATATGGAGCTTAGCACCGCTAGCTTCTTCCCCTCATGTGACCACTGGCGGTGACCACAGGTTGTGCCAAAAGGTGCTTCATATTTCACGACCTTATGAACTTTATCGAGCCTGAACAATGGTCGAGATCTCCAATGATCCGACGGTTCAGATCTCATCTCAATTCTTGTGATGAAGGATCTCGATACTTCAAGTCACGATCGCTGAGACTCTGATATGGAGCTTAACACCGCTAGCTTCTTCCTCCATCTTCTGAAGATGTAACCACTGGCTGTGACCACAGCCTTATTCGAAGACGCATTTCGCACTTTCGCATCTCGAGTATTCTATGATGAGTCCTCTCGACTCTCCATGTCACGAACTCTGAAATAGAGCTTGGCTTATCTAGCTCTACTCTCTAGCTCTCGACAATGTGACCACGAGATATGACCACTCGCCAATCAAATGACCACTTCGCTCCTTTGAATTTCCAGTCAACAAAACAATGATCTTTCACCATGTGTCCTATGGAACCAACGGTCCAAATATTATCGCGATTTCACAACTTCATGAGCCTTCGTCATGCCTGATAAACAATCCACAATCTCGATGATTCGACGGTCCATATCTTTTCGTGATCTTGCATATTGTGAGTTGGGAGGTTAGAGAACTTCCTTCCTTTGAACTTTTAGTTAGAGAAATGATGATCTGTGACCACGTGTCCTGCCCGAAGATGGACGGTCCTCCTTCTTTCAGGATTTTGTAATCCCACTTCACCTTTCACTTTAAAGAATGTCTAGGTTCTCCTGGATCCAACGATGGTTAGACCCCATGCTTGGATATAACGCCTGAGATCTATCCTCCATTTGTGCGCTCGACCTATCTGAATTTAGATCTGACAGTCATCAGTAATTCTCAATGGGATCCAATGATCACTGTCGCTTCTCCTCCCGAGCTTATACATCCTCCTGACTTGGAATAATTTCTAAGTGTCAAAGGCCTTGACCTTTGATCCATCTAAGATCCTGAGTACGCTATCTCTCTTGAGCTTTGGCAATGAGTTAACCTCATCCCTAGTGCACTCCTACACATTGCGTGTGACTCTGCACTAATTCTCCTGAGCTTACATTGTTCCTGTTTTTCCATCGCTACACACTGTGATCTTGCCATCAATGACAAGCACACTCTGCCTGTAAACATGCCAACAAGTTAAAGGTAGTTTTATTTCATCATTTTCTTAGTATGCTTAGTAGTTTACCTTTGCTCACTCTCATGAACTAGTTTGGTTTACATAGGGTTTTCATTCACTTTCTTAGGAACTATCCATCAGTCCTTGGCCCAAAAGTACTTAGGTTAGCTAGTTTCAATTTGCTTAGTAGGGTTTTGTCATTAGATAGGTTTGCTTGAATAGATTAGTCTTAGATATCTGCTTTCCTTAGTTAGTCTACACTCCTACCTACCTTTTTACCTTTGGCATATATTTTGCTACAACTCTAAGTTTACTTACACCGGGTTGAAAATTTAATTGAGGGTAGTTTAGTGTCTTTTTTAGTACATATAAATCACCTAACAACAGGGCACATCCAGCTGGGGTCCACTTCACCCTGGGTGATGTCACTGCACCACGTCACCCTAGAATGATGGCTTCTAACATTCCTAGATATCACGATCGAGATCCAACCACACAGATTTATAGATCTATGACTCTAGTTACCTCGAGGATTCGACATCTGAGAGTGTTGCGATACAACCTCCTCTTATCTTTCTAAGTGCCCTACCTCTGAACTAAAGGGGCTAACGCCATGTATCCCCAGTATATAAACAACTAGGAAGGGAACCAAAGGATCCCTCGATCTATGGTTCTGAGTCCTTTGCGGATCCAACCTTCAGGGTTTCAGATCCATGTCTGGTTGGTCAGGAAAGGCCACCTAACCACCTAGGGAACCACCTAATGTCAGTTAAACTTAGGGTAAATCAAGTTTCCCAGTTACCTTCGGCTAGTATAAGGCTGGTGAGGTCGGTCTTACTCCGAAGTCCCAGAATTTCAAAGCTCTGAAGCCAAGGGGGTGTAGCTTCCTTAGGCTTAGCCTAAGGTTCCTGGGTATTGGTCATCATATCTTTCCCACTCATCTTCCAAATGAAGAGACCGCCCCTTTACAAGGCTTCAACTCCACTATCCTTCCTAAGCTTTTACCATGAAATGGTTAAGGAATTGGGTTTGGAATTCCGGTCGCACGACAAGAGGTATGGAAGAGGTATCTTGTTCTGAAGGACAGGTTCATGTTGTCAGAATATCTCCTATCTCAGTCGTCTTACAAGCTTATGACCTAGGAAGCCTAAGGAACTAAGATGGGCATATAGACCATCAGTTAGAAGTGTAAGTTTACAAATAGATAGAGGAATACACATATGATAATCCATTCCACACAAAATTCATTTATAAATGCACATATGTATAAATCCAAGCATTCATCCATTATTCCAGTTCAATACATAAAACATGGAAAATACTTATCAGAACCAGATAACGTGAAGCGACTGCTGAAAGGGGTGCATGTTTCCACCCAACCATAGGCTCAGTCACTCCAAACGGATTTACCACTAGCCACCCCCGAGCTAGACCATGATGCTCTGCACCAGAATCCTTTCTTCTGGCTCATCGACAATAGGGACGTAGGTTACTCTCCTCCTCCCTCAGGATCTTGGCAATGGTTTACATGATACCAAGCAAGGAGGAACAACCTCGTTTATCAACTTGTATCATAACCTTCTCAACCATTTCCTGTAACCATAACACTTATTTCTCAGTTCTTCCTTGAACCCAAGAGCTTCACCTCTCATCTCTGCACTCTTTGTGGGTCTTCCTCTGCCCACCACACCTTCCTTTCTTGACTCCTTCAACAAGGTTGTGTTTGGCTTGAATTCCCAGCCCGTGGTTAGGTATGGAATTCTTATAGATGGGTGCTCTTCCCCATCCTCTCATTAACTTTGGAGGAGGTCTTCCCATCTACCATATTGACTTTAATTCATTTATGGGTCAAAGGAATGTTCTGGTCCTGAGTAATTAAATCCAGTAAGGTACTGGTTTGGTGAAGGTTAATGAAACCATTCTTGGTTCCCTTCACCATCTCTTTTCATAGCATTCGTGGTCTTTCTTAGTACACCCCCCTTCCAACAGTCATGCATATCCATATTTCCAGTAAATAACATAATTTACATTCATTGACCTTTTATACAAAGGTCCATCAAATCAAACATTCACACATATTAATTTTTCCATAGTCTCTTGGCCATTATAGTTATATTTACAAATTGGGGGAAACAAGGTGTTACAACGGTCCTAGTATCTTCGTGAATTCGACCTTTGAGGGTTTTGGCCTCACTTCCACTCCATTTTTCCTGAAGAGAGAATTCACCGAAGTACCCTTTGTGGGTCCCTTCTTCTGAATGATCGGACGATAGGTGGGTCTCCTAACAATCTCCCCTAAATCTACGGCTCTCCTTCACTTCGTAAATTCAATGTTCAAGGAGTTTGATGCTATATCATCTCTATTCTCCCAAAGTGGGACTTCACCGAAGTACCATACACGAAGCCTTCCACTAGATGATCGGATGGTCGAGAAGGGGCCCCAACAGACTCCCCAGATCAATGACTCATAACCTTTTGCGTCTCCGACATTCGGGTATTTTTTCTAGTTACGAAGTTTGACATCCTAGGACTTCGATCTCCCAAAGCTCCGAAGCCATCAAGAGATAGATCTTTTAGGACTTAGCGCAGGGTCCCTAGAACCTGGTCACATGGACCCTTTGATGAATCTCGACTATAAGTTCTTATCTTAGATGAGATTTGTTTAAGGCCATGGGCACAAGCCTAAGGTCTCTTAGGCTATTGGTTTAATGGACGATCCTTCCTCGCTCGTAGAAATTTAAGTTCTGAAACGGGGCGAGGAAAATTTTGTGGAATTATTGAGACGGTAGAAGGGCCAAGAGGCTTTATCTAACTCTAGAACTATGAGGTAACTCCTTGGGGAAAGTACCTTCGAGGGTTAAGCTAGAGCATATGGAAAATCAAGTATAAGGATAAGTCCTCAAAGAGATAAATACATACACATCATTTGATCAGTCAATACAGGGCCCAATTCTTAAATGTATACATACATGCATTCATTCATTATTCCATTTCAAAGCACATGCATGAAAACAATTATAAGAACCAGAAGATGTGATGTGACTACTGAAAGGGGTGCCCATTTCCACCCAACCATAGGCTCAGTCACTCCTAACGAATTTACCACTGGCCACCCCCGAGCTAGACCACGATGATTTGAGATTCAATCTTTTCTTCTGGCTCAATGAAAGTTAGGGACGAAGGTCACTCTCCTTCTCCTGGATCAATAATATATAGGGGTGAAGTTTACACTCCTTCTCCCAGGATCAGAACACGATTTTTTTTCAGTTCTTCCTCGAACCTGAGCTTAGTCTCCCTCTCTGCCCTCTTCGTGGGTCTTTTTATGCCTATCACGCCTTCCTCTCTTTCCTACCTCAACAAGATTTCATGTAGCCCAAATTCCCAGTCTAAGGTCAGGTCTGGAAGCCTTACAGATGGGCGGTCTGTCCCATCCCCTCATTAACTCTTGAGGAGGTCTTCCCACCTACCAGCCTGAATGTAATTCATTCCTGGGTCAGAGGGTCATTCTAATCCTGAGAAATTAAATCCAGCAAGGTACTGGTTTGGTGGAGGTTAACGCAACCATTCCTAGTCCCCTCCACCATCTCTTTCTTAGCATTCATGGTCTCTCTTAGCACACCCGCTTTCTAGCAATCATGCAACACTTATCTTTTTTGTAGTAAATAACAAAATTTACATTCATTTCTTTTTATACAAAGGTCCATCAAATCAAACATTCACACGTATTGAGTTTTCCATAGTCTCTTGGCCAATATAGTTATATTTACAAACTGGGGGAAATAGGGTGTTACAATTCCCTCCCCTTTAAAGGGAACATCGTCCTCTATGTTCTATATGTCAATATGCTCTGTATATATAGAAGTAAACAAAAATGGATATTCATGTCTCACGACATCCTCCATTTCCCATGTAGCCTCATCTAGGACAAAGTGTTTCCATTGCACCTTGCCTTGTGCAATGGTTTGGTTCCTGAGTGAGGTTTCCTTCATGTCTAGTATGCATTGAGGTTCTAGAAGGAATTCTCCATCTGACTCTACCTATATCACAGACGAGTCAATTATACGATTATAATCATGTACATATTTCTTCAATAATGAAACATGGAAAAAATTATGTGCCTTTACTGTGGGAGGGAGTGCTAGCCTATAGGCTATAGGTCCCACTCTATATAAGACTTCAAAGGGTCCATAATACCAAGGTACCAACTTGGCACAAGCTCCCATTCTCAGGGAACTCTTCCTGGGCCTAACTCTGAGATAGACATGGTCTCCTATATTGAACTCTCTAGGAGTTCTCTTTCTGTCGACGTAACTCTTCTGTTTATCCTGAGAAATTTTCAGACTTTTCTTTATCTAAATCGCTTGTTGTTCCATTTCCTTCAGCATGTCAGGTCCGATTGTAATTATATTCACTGAATTACTCCATCTTATTGGAATCTTGCACTATCTACCATAGAGGGCTTTAAAAGGGCTCATCTTCAGTGACTCTTGATAACCATTGTTGTAGGAAAATTCTACCAATGGTAGGTAGTCTTCCCACTTCTTAGGTTGATGCATTACATGCATCCTTAACATGTCTTATAATATCTGGTTTACTCTTTCTATCTATCCATTAAGGACTTCCAAAAGATTGAAGTAAAATTTGTGTCTCTGTCAGATATAATCTCCCTAGGCATGCCATGCCGTGTAAATATCTCCTTCATGAATATGTTGGTGATATCTATTGCCTTGCAAGTTGACTTTACAAGAACGAAGTGAGAAGAATTGCTCAATTTGTCCACCACTACCATGATGGCGTCATTTTGCTTGGTCAATTTTGGTAATCTCGTGATAAAATCCATGGAAATGGTTTCCCATTTCCATTCTAGAATTGATAGGGGATGTAGCAACCCTACTGGATGTTGGTGTTCTGCCTTAACTTGTTGGCATTCTAGACACTTAGCTAAATAATCAACTATGTTCTTTTTCAATCCAGGCCAACATAATTGTTTTCTAGTGGTTGTAGTCATTTTCTAATAACCTGGATGACCAGTATATGGCCTCTTGTGCAGTTCGTCCATTATGAACCTCTTCAAGTCATCACAACTTGGGATATACAATCTATTTATGTAAGTCAACAAACCTTCATCCAAAATCTGATAGCCTTCGTACTTTGTCCATGTGGGCTCTTGTTTTAGGTATGATGTCACAGTCTTGAATAATGCATCTTTTTCTTGTGCATTCTAGACTCTCTCCCTGAAATTCATTTTACAGGTTCTCATTGCTTCCAGGTGAATCATTTTCACACTTCTGCTAAGGGAATCAACCACCCTATTTTTCTTTCCTTTGATGTGTTTGATTTTGAAATCAAACTCACTAAGGAGAGCCATCCACCTAGCTTTCCTGGCATTGAGTTTTGGTTGATAAAACAGGTGCCTCAACCCACAATGGTCAGTCATAAGTACAAATATCCTACCCAGGAGGTAATGCCTCCACATTTTTAAAGTGTGCACTATGGAATCCAACTCTAGATCATGGGTCACATAATTGATTTCATGCTCATTCAATTTTTTGGATTCGTAGAAAATTACACACCCTTCTTGCATAAGGATTCCTCCGAGTCCTTCCTTACATGCATCTGTGCACATGAGGAAGTTGTTATCAATGTTAGCAATATTCAACACGGGCGCATGGGTTAGAAGGTATTTCACTTTATGAAATCTTTCCTCACATTTTGATGTCCAAGTGAACTTAACCCCCTTTTTCTGAAGAGCAATGATTGGACAACCAATATTGGAAAATCCTTTTATAAACCTTCTATAGTATCTCGCTAATCCCATAAAGGATATGATATCAAATACATCCTTTGGGATAAGCCATTCCATGATAGACCTGATCTTGTCAGATTCTACTACCACTCCTTTATAAATAACATGGCCTAAGTAATGGACTTGCTTCTGGAAAAAGTCACACTTGATAAACTTAGTGTAGAGTTGATGCTCTCTTAATACTTGAAGTACAATTCTAAGATGTTCTTCATGCCCGTCTCTGTTCTTGGATTATATTAGGATATCATTAATGAAAACCAACACAAACTTGTCTAGGAACTTGCTGAGTACATTAGTCATCAAGCACATAAAAGTGGCGGGGACATTGGTTAATCCAAATGGTACCACCACAAATTCATAGTGACCATATCTGGTCTCGAAGATTTTTTTGTGGATGTATTCATCCTTGATTTGGACTTGATGGTATCCAGACCTTAAGTCAATCTTTGAAAAAATGCAAGAACCCCCCAATTGGTCGAACAAGTCATCGATTCTTGGTAAGAGGTACTTGTTCTTTATGGTTGTCTTATTGAGTTGTCTATAATCTATGCATAGTTGGAGCATGCCAACTTTATTTTTCAAAAAAAAGGCTAGTGCTCCCCATGGATACACATTGGGCCAGATGTATCCTTTGTCCATCATTTCCTTTAGCTATAGCTTGAGATCAACTAGCTCTGGTGTACTCATCCTATAGGGTGTCCTAGACACTGGCACTGCTCCTGGTGCAAGTTCTATCGAGAAGTCAATGTCTCTTCTCAAAGGTAGACCCGATACTTCTTCTGGAAACACGTCTCTATAATATCTTAATATAGGGTGGTCCTCTAGATTTGGTTTTTCATTCTCAACAGATTCCCACACTTGTATTACATATAGAGAACACCCCTTTCTGCAATACTTTTTCATTTGAAGGGTTGATATTTGTCTCACTGACACAAGATTCTGAATCCCTTGGAGGGTTATTTTTATCCCTTCATCATTTTCACACTCTATGGTATTATGGTAACAATCCAACTTGATTTTATAAGTGGCTAACTAGTCCATACCAATCAACAGGTCATAATATCCTAGGGGAAGTATGTTAAGGGTCTCTTGGGTGGGAAATCCATCCATAATGAATTGGAAAGATGGTATGACCGATGCTAATTTTATTTTGGTGCCAATGGCTAGTTGTACCAACCATGGATTAACATGTCTCACTGGTTGCAGTTTACACTTATCAACAGTTTGAGGGGATACATAAATCAAATTAGAACCAGGGTTAATTAAAATAGAAACTAGATGGTTGGCGATCATACCTTCCATCTCCACCACTGAAGCTTGGTGGTCAGCTTGTTTATTATCCAAGGCTGCATAAATCCATGGCATAATCCTAGCCACATCCTTGACCATGGTATCTTCTTGGATGTTGTAGAATCTCCTATTGTTCTGTTGTCTGTGTGGGAAATCCCTCAATAGATGTTCTTCTCCACAACCCCAACATTTCAAGGGTTCTCTCATTGGGTCGTCAGTCTTTCCTAGGGTTGCTCTAAAAGGTTTATTTCCACTTTGGGAGGGGAAATTATACTGATACACACTTCTAGTAGGAAGGCTTATCCTAGAACCCTTCCCATAGTTCTTAAATATCGAGGATTTAAACCCATTATTCTTGAATCTTGAACTACTCTTCTTTTCCAGTCCTCACGAGGTTCTGTCTACTTCCTGAACTGTTCATAACAATACCTTGCCTTCTGGATAGTATCTTATAAGGTCTTTGGCTCGTCACATCCAATTATTTCTCGATAGGGTTGAGGTAACCCACTGATAAATCACTGTACTTTTACCTTTTCATCTTTTATGTATGGTACATACCTTATCAGCTCAAGGAATTTATTGATATATTCCTTTATAGTGAGTTGTCCCATCTTGAGTTAATAGAACTCCTTAGTCTTCCCATCAAACCATTTATTTGATAGATACTTCTTCTTGAAATATTCCTCAAACTCTTTCCATGATAAATCTTTCTCATGGATCCCTTTCACATTCCTAAGATATTCCCACCAGATGGAAGCCTTTCCATTCAGGTTGAAGATGGTTATTCGAGCCTTCAAGTTTTCAGAGTAGTCATGGACTCTGAAGTACTTCTTTAAACTAAACAACCAAGCTTCCACCTCTTCCCCTTTCTTCATTTACATTTGTTTTTCTTTCTCCTTTATCAACCTCTCGTTGTCGGCCTTGCAACTCTATAATTTGGCCACAAGGCTCCTTACAGTTTCAGCCAGATCCGGAGGGGCCTCCATCGCCCTCCTCTTGTCAGATTCTTCGTCTCTATTGTGGGAGCCATCCCCCAATTCATGTGGTGTCATCATCCTTTTCTTTTAGTTTCCCACGATTTATTGACTACTTGAGTGATGATAAAACACTTGTTGTTAGCTAACAGTCTATTAGTTTATGAACAACACATAGTTCATATTTATTAAATACACACACACACACAATAGAGAGTTTTCATTCTTTTCTTCAGTAAAATATTAACTAGACTCTTTAGGAAATAGATAAGATAGGGTGTCACCCTTAAAATTTCTTTAAACATGGTTTTTAAGCGACTCATCCATGGGCCCAAGCAGGCCAAGTGTTGTAACCATACTCTGATACCAATTTGTAACACACCCGACCCCTGAGTGGCTTTCCTAGGGATGGGGCATCAAAATTTCATTCTCCTTAAGTGGTCAAATCCTTCGTTCGGGGTCTCTATCACATTCTTCTCATCCAAATATTTCTAACCATGGTCTCCATGCTCAAAATCAAGCTCAGAAATGATAGATATACCTTTTTGAAGTTTTTCAGGTGTTCATTCATTGAGGTCCAGGTGGCATCCATGTGAATCCACTTCACACATATTGTCTCCAGGTTCCCTCATCCATGGTGGAAATCCATCCATCGTCCTATCCCACAACTGGCTCAATCTTCATCTAACACACAAGCCAACAAGAGCTTCGACAGTTCGATGCTTTGTCACTTCGGCACTGAACGCCTCCTTACTGTCTACGCACAAGATCTCCCAAAGTCCCGTGAGATTGTCGCGTGGTTCCATCCTTTGGTCCTTTTGGTCTCTTTGCAACACTACACCCAAACCCTCTAGAGTCCTGAAGTACCAGACTCCCAGAGTTCCGGTCACTTCATCAACTACTTTGGCTAGGTGACTCGTACCTTGAGTTGACATGTGGAAGGGGCCAGGAGTGACATGTGTCACATCCCAATGGGTCTATTGGGTGTGTGATACACATGAATCTAGGTGACATGTGGCACATCAAACTTGGGTCCACATCACCCTGGGTGACGTCACTACGCCATGTCACTCTGGACTGGTAGCCTTCTAACATTCCTCAGATCTCACGATCGAGATCTGGCCACATATATCCATGTATCTACGACTCTTGTTACTTCGGGAATTCGACGTTCGAGATATTTTCGATGCAAACTCCTCTTTTCTCCCGAAGTTGGTCAGCGTCGGGCTGACCACAACTCAGATATGACAGTTACAAAGACTCCTGAAGCACCCTCGGTTCGACAGTTATTGTTACTTCATGACTTCGGCCTTTGGGGGTTTTGGTGTCACAACACCCCTATCCTCCCAAAGCGGTCAATGCTAGGATGACTACATTGTAAATCCAACGACCATGATAGGACTCGAAGGATGCCCAGATCTACGGTCCTAGTCACTTAGCGAATTCGGCCTTCGAGAGTTTTTTACATTACAACATCCCTATTCTCTCAAAGCGGTCAACACCGAGCTGACTTCTTCGTAGATTCGACGGCTAGGATAAGACCTGAAGGATTCCCAGATCTACGGTCCTATTTACTTCATGAATTCAGCCTTCGGGGGTTTTGGCTTCACTGCCACTCCATTTTTCCCTAAGGGGGACTTTGCCAAAGTACCCTTTGCAGGTCCCTTCTCCTGAATGATTGGATGGTAGGTGGGTCTCCTAACGATCTCCCCTAAATGTACGACTCTCCTTGACTTCATAACTTCGACGTTTGGGGATTTTGATGCTATAGCATCTCCATTCTCCTGAAGTGGTACTTCGTCGAAGTACCATATGCGAAGCCTTCCACAAGATGATCAGATGGTCAAGAAGGGGCGCTAAAGGACTCCCCAGATCAACAACTCACAACCTTTAGCGTCTTCAACATTCAGGTATTCTTTCTAGTTACGAAGTTTGACATCCCAGGACTTCGAGCTCCCGAAGCTCCGAAGCTCTGAAGCCATCAAGAGCTAGCTCCTTTCAGACTTAGCGCAGGGTTTCTAGACCCTGGTCATATGGACCCTATAATGAATCTTGTCTATAAGTTCTTTTCTTAGCCGATATTTGTTTAAGGCCATGGGCGCAAGCCTAACGTCTCTTAGGCTACCGGTTTGATGGAAGCGCCTTCCTAGCTCACTGAACTTTAAGTTCCAAAACAGGGCAAGGAAATGTTTCGTGGAATTACCAAGACGTTAGCATGGCCAAGAGGCTTTCTTTAACTCTAGAACTGTGACATAACTCCCTGGGGAAAGTGCCTTCGAGGGTTAAGCTGGAGCATATGGAAAATCAAGCAGAAGAATATGTCCTCAAGGAGATAAATACATATCATTTGATCAGTCAATACAGAGGTCAATTCTTAAATGTATATATACATGCATTCATTCATTATTCCATTTCAAATCACAAGCATGAAAATACTTATCAGAACTAGAAGATGTGATGTGACTGCTGAAAGGGGTGCCCATTTCCAACCAACCATAGGCTCAGTCACTCCTAACAGATTTACCACTAGCCACCCCCGAGTTAGGCCACGATACTTTGAGATTCAATCTTTTTTTCCGGCTCAACGAAAGTTAGGGACAAAGGTTACTCTCCTTCTCTCGGCTCAATAATAGATAGGGACAAAGGTTGCTCTCCTTCTCCCAGTATCAGAACACACTCTTTTTTAGTTCTTCCTCAAACCTGAGCTTAGCCTCCCTCTAGTCCCTCTTCGTAGGTCATTTTATGCCCATCAGGCCTTCCTCTCTTGCCTACCTCAACAAGATTGTGTGTAGCCCGAATTCCCAGTCCGTGGTCAGGTCTGGAAGCCTTACAAATGGGTGGTCTTCCCTATCCCCTTATTAACTCTTGAGTAGGTATTCCCACCTACAAACCTGACTATAATTCATTCCTGGGTCAGAGGGTTGTTTTGATCCTAAGAAATTAAATCCAACAAGGTACTGGTCTGGTGGAGGTTAACGTAACCATTCCTGGTCCCCTCCAAAATATATTTCATAACTTTTGTAGTCTCTCTTAGAACACCCCCTTTCCACCAATCATGCAACACTTATCCATTTTCTAGTAAATAACAAAATTTACATTCGTTGACCTTTTATACAAAGGTCCATCAAATCAAACATTCACACATATTAAGTTTTCCATAGTCTCTTGGCCACTATAGTTATAATTACAAACTGGGGGAAACAAGGTGTTACATAAGGCCTTTGAATATTGAACCACATGCCCATGGAATGAGAACTATTTTGATGATCAGGCAGTCGCCCTCTATTGGATCTATGAGGGGTCAAAGGACTCTGTGCAAGTACTAGTTTTGAATCCCATTGCCAAACCCACCGGTGGATCTGTTGGGTTCGATTTGAATAGTGGATGAATTTTGGATTGTCGGGCTCATTATTCCTCCCAGGTTATTTCTGGTTTGTTTTGCCTCTTTTTATGGATCTGGTTATGAATATCGTTTGTTTCATATGATTTCTCTTTGCCACAAACTTCATTTTGTTGTCATTTGGGTCTTCGGTCTAGGTATTCTTGGGGGACGATAGAACCTCAGTTTTTGGTTGCAGGTGGAAGGTATGGACTTGACATGGAGTGAATTTGAAAAAGTCCTCATACACCGTGAGGAATTTGATCAAGAGAATAGAGCAGCTCTGTAACAACTTTATTAAAAATTTGGGGAATTCAAGCAAGATTTGGCCACTCCATCCTCATCCAAACTTTAGGATTTTGAGCTAGTCCTGGCCACCATGAATCAAAGAATGGATAATATGGAATTGGACTTACAACAATTGAAAGCACAAAACCACCCTCAACCCTATTCCTCTTTGTCTTATCTTTAGGACAAAAACTCACCTCGAGATGGCGACAATGGTAGTGGGTTTGGCACTAATGACCATGGCACAACGCTTATGGATATGGAATAAGGGCCTCAACTCCAAGATTCAAACTCTTCAAATTAGTCTATGTATTACAAAGTTTGGTGGTGCCTTGGACAATTCTACAAAGATGTAATTAGTTTGGTTGATCCTGGTTCCAGTTGGGATATAAATATTTATGTTTGCGTCTTAGTTTTAGAAATTTCTACAGGAGGGATGCATCTCTATGTAATATTTTTATTTTTATTTTTGTTTTCTTCAATGCAACCTTTTTAATATAATGTATGTTAGTTACTGTTAAAAAAAAACCTTGAACCACATGAAATTATATCATCTATCCAAGGTTAATAATAAGGTATAAGATAACATTGAAAGATATGATGGCATCATACAACCACTGATCAATATATAAAAAACAAACTTCCCTAGAATCCTTCATCCATTAATTATCAATGGTGGGCTAAAAAATAGTAGTGGTGCAAGGTACAAATAGCGAGTCAATATTTACTCTCTTTATATGGGACATGGCATCCTAATACTTATAAGTTGGAAGAATGAATCTAAAGGGTTCATAACCAAAGTAAGTGGAGGATGATTACTTTTATGTTCAATGATCTCTCCACTTCCTATCTCATCAAGAAATTGTTTTTCTATCCTTTCTCCATTAAATATGATTCAATATATACCGCCCTTGGTGATTTTAAATCAATTAACACTTTTAACTCTTAATTCAAGCAAAGTACACTATAGGATCTTCTATACGGAGAGAGGGAGGGAGTGGGTGGGGGAAAGTTCATTTCAATGAGAACGAGGGAGGCCGAAAGAAATGAGAATAAGGAATTGACTATGCCAATGATGACCCTACCTATATTATTTGTGTATGATTTATAGTCATATTTTTATCCATTGAATGATAAATCTCTATGTTTATATACACTAGTGCATGTCCCCAGCCTAAAAATATTAATTGTTACAAAATAGAAAAAAAGTTGGGGTTCCTTAGGACCCTCGTAAAGCCCTAATTTTGCGGATTGTTCTGGTAGCCAAAATTAACACTGTTACAACTACACCAATTCTAACCCTCACCCTTTTTATAAAGGTTAGTTATAGTTTAATTTATTAGTTTCCATTTATTGTTTAACCAAATCCTTCCTATTTTTTATAATATTATATTACTATTCTAATTATTTTATTACTTAGTTATAGCAACTATTTTCCTTTAAAATCTAATTAATCTCATTGATGGTTACTCTTCTCTATTATTTTAAGCTTTTGTTTGATCCCCTAATTATGGGTGTATTTTCTACTCAAAACATTGGGAATGTTTCAAAACTAAAACACAATTTAGATCCATAAAACCTTCCATAATTTTAACAATATGTTCTTTGATATGTTATCTTTGGGCTCCCAATGTTTTCATGCAATTTGTACCTTCTAAGAGAAAGTTATGGTTAAATTACATAACCTATTGTCTTTTCCTTGTTTTAGGAGAGTGAACTTGTTTGGATTGCAACCTCACCAATATTCCCCTCACATGAATGCAATTTGGAACTGACCACTATGGTATGTCATCTTTCCATTGCCACTAGTGACACTCAATTTAGATCTCACAATCTTTATATCTAAGTATTTTACCCCAACCACATGTTTAGGCCTAGTTTGAGGACTAGACAAAAACCATGACTTTCACATCTTGTAACTATGCAAATGTAGTAAACCAAACTTTGGAGTTTTTACCCAATGTAACTTGCTATGTTCTCTATCAACCATAAAAAATTCACACAATGACAATGATTTGGAAAAAAAAAAATTAGGGAAAAAATGGTAAGACGACTTGTTTGAAGGAACCAAACCAAGGTTCATCCACTCTAATACTAAATGTTTTGGACCAAATATCAAAATACGCATAGTAAAGACATAATTCAATAATGCTACACCTAAATAGAAAAAGAGTGAATGGATAAGAAGCCTCTTCGAGGGGGTGACCTCCTTTTACAATATATCAAGTGCACAAAATAAGATGTTTATTCAAATGAGTCTCCTTAACATATATATTGGAGATAGAGGGACATGATGCAATAATAGTAAGCCAACATATCTATAATTATTTTAGTTATAATGAATGAGGGTCATGTTTAGGGGATTAATATCACATCATGCACAAGGCATGCCGGGTTTCTAGACGAACAAGATTAGGCCATGTCAACATTTGTAAAGTAACATCACACCTCCCCATTGGGAGTATTTTAGTCCCAAAAAGTTGATCCATGGAGGAAATGGAAGCACAAGACCTCCACTTGTCTCCCCAAGTCCACTACTCCATCAAATATGGAAGATACATGCTTCTTGTTAGTCCCAATCAAGTAGATATAGTCTTCTTCTCCATTTATGTGCTTTGATGAGGTACAACTTACCACCATTAACCAAGAAATGTTTTTTCTATTTCCTATAAAAAATCTCATTCATATCCCATAAGTATGGGTTGTTGAACATCAATTCACATTTGTCTAGTGGAACAACTTCGCATCCTACTTCCTCAATTTAATCAACATTAAAGGAAAACCTAATCTTGCATCTCTTGGTGATTCTCATGACATATCTTTTTAATCCAACCCAATGAACATGGATATACTAGATCATAAATTTATAGACCAAGCTTATCTACTAAGGATTCATAAATCAAATTACATTGAAAATGATTGTCAAACAAAGCACTTAATTTTTTATCCTTCACTCAAAATTTGATTTGGAATAGTGCATTTCAATCTACACTCACCCTTCATTGTTGCAATGTGGTGCAAACTATGGTTTCATCCACATCAAAGTGTTGGGTATGTGTTATAGTCTTTGCATGTGTGTGTATGTGGGTACGTCAGATTCAACAACTGTGTCTGATGATCTCAACTTCCTCTACCCTATGTGTCGTGTACGTTGAGCGCTTTCCTGGGGGGTCCCGAGGGCGGCCAGGATTGACCCCCCTGGTTACGCACAATGTTCGGCTTTGGGTTCGAGGCAGTGACCCAATTTTTGTTTTGGGCGGTTTTTGCTATTTTAGTAGATTTTGCTATTTTTAGCGATTTTCTAAATTAATCCCGGATTAAGGGATTAGGGTTTTGGTAGCTATAGAATAACTAAAATATTGTATATATTTTATTGTGAATGGTGAAATTAATACAATGAAGAGTTGAAATGTGCGGCAACAAGGAAGGGTGGTTTTCTCTCGGTTAAGGGTTTCCAGTGTAAATCTCGGTGTACTGTGTGTATAAGCCATTGATTAATTTCTATTTTTCTTAAGAATATGTATGCATTAATTTACTTCATAGGTTTAAAACTTACACAAAGGTGGTTTCTACCTCTATTTCTTATGTCTTGGTAGTTCCCTTTTCTCCCTTCTTGGATTTGTACCATTTTGGATGCAACTTTGGATGAAGTTTCCAACACTTATCATTTGTGTTCCCATCCACATTATAGTGTTTGCAATTCCTATTGGGATATTTTCCATTTTCGGTTGTGGCTACAATACTTTTTCCTTTGGTCTTGCTGGCCTCTACTTATCCCTTTTTATGGTTACCCCTTTCTAAATTCCAACTCAATGTAGAGATATTTATTACTCACCTCATATATTCTTTTCACACTAAGAAGCTATAATTGCCTTCATATATGAATAAATAGTCGTCTAAGATACTTCACCACTATTCCAAGATCTTCCAAAGAGATACCCAACATGATGGATTCTGTTTGAAATTTGAACATGTTTTCTTGTACTCTCTATCCTTGTCCCCATCGAATGTATTGTCATTTCAAGAGCTACTCCTCTTTGTAGTTGATGGGATAGAACTATGATTTCAAGAATACCTTGAAATCCTCCCATTTTTTAACCATGGGTTTTTCCCTATTCTCGATGCATCTACATAGATATCCCACCATAATAGAGCATGTTCGAACATTTTCAAATGGAAAAAAATGTATGTTGTGATTCTTTTATTAGATAAAGGCCAAAATACGCCTCTAACTTTTTCAACCATTTATTCAATTTTTTACCATTAACGTGACCATCATACATTGGCATTTTAGGTTCTCCTTCAACCTTAAATGGAATATTGGAAGATAAATGAAGAGTGCTCTTATTAAATGAGGCTCCACACTTCTTGCCTTTGGTGTCTTCTAGATTGGCATTTTCTTATTCATTATTAGTCTTTTTTTAGTGTCCTTCCTTGCCCTTCATTACAAGTAGTTGTGTTACCATCTTAGTTAATGCAACAATTCTCTACTTCACATGAGTAAACCCATATTTCATATCTTCCTTGTCATGTTCTTTAGGAGAAATACCCACCATTTTTGGTGTTCTACTCCTCTCTAGACCTTATAGCATTGCTTCTCCACTTTCTTGGTATCCATTGATGGTGTTTAACATATAAGTTATTCACCAAGTGCCTTTAAACTTTGGTTTTGATACCTTGATGATCAGTAAACAATGGACCTATGGCCCATCAATCTCACAAACATACATCTTCACTGCAAAATTAAAATGTAATGTATTTGTAATCCTAGTTAGGCTGAGATCATGCTTCTCAATATGCTATTTACCAATAGGAATGTATCCTTTATTTAAATTTAGTTTTTGAGATTGGTTTGTTTTCTTGTAATTTTGAGATCAATGCCCAATAATGGAACAAGTCCACTCTACAATTTTGTTATGGAAATAATAAAAGATACTTTGCATACCTAAATGGTTAAACCTAACACTATTATCAACAACACATACAATTTAAAATCCATGTATAAGAAATAAGAAATATTCCTCTCTCTTTCGTTGTCCTTGTTATCTAGACAACCATGAGACATTACATATATGTATTCACATGTTTATATGAGGATGGATGTAGGTAATCATGTGATGCTTGTATTTGGATTGTTGTGTGATGTTTGAATATACCACACAATGATTGTAGGAAGTTGTTGTGCACTTAGTAGTAAGAGTAAATTGGTGTAGTTTAAACATTCTACATTTTGGACATATAGACTCAACAACTCAAATATGCAATTCCAACAATTCCTAGCCCGATTTCGGGCAAAATTGGTCGAAAAAAATGCCCAAAAAGAGTCCAAAACATAGAATGTTTAGACAATGCCATTAACAATGGAGTGAATGGTAGGTGAAGGAATGTGCTATTATATGTGGTTCAACCAGACTAAAACAATTTGTTGGCCATTATCATTGGTTTAAAGAGAGCATGAGCACATACCTTAAATCAATTATTCAAGCAAGTCGAAGAGAGGGTTGTGTATACAATATAAAAAATTCAACTTCATGGTTGTGGAGGTTTGATTGGTCAATACATTTGCAGGCGTTGTAATTAAGTAACCCTAACGAAAAATACATGTGTTGCATAGTGTGTGAGAATCCCAACAACTTAATGAGCAACTATTGGGGTGCATTGAAATTCCCCATAGAACTACACCAAACAAAGAAAGCAATAGAAAAACCTAATCACACAACAATTAAATATCATAAACAATGGAGATTACTTTGGAGAAACCCAAAGGAAAAACTTCAACACTAAATGGTTATGCTTAGGCTTTATTTCTTAGAAATTTCATCATTACAATATTGGTGTTTTAGCTCTCTAGAGCATTACATGTTACAATCATAAGAATTTTATTTAGCATTCCCTCTATTCTCTACTAAAGAATCCCTTCTCAAACGTTGTCTGATTTTATAAGCATTGTTGTATTATAGGGATTAGCTGGAAGTACATGCATCCACAAATCGTCAATGCTCTTATTATCTTGTTTCATTTTGTTGGAAGTTTTCCAATCAAAGTTCCTTTTATTTATTTGTATTTCTTGTTTAATTATTTAGTGTTTTCATTTGTAGGGAAACACTTTGGAGATGAGTGGTATTTGATTGAATAAACATGAGGCCCTTCACACTGTCAAATGCATCATCTGACCTCGTCATCAACTTCCATAGCCATGAGATTCACTTTTGTATCCAATATTGTAGTTTTTTTTAGTTTTTGGAATTGAGCTAAGCCATTAAAATGTCCATTGTTTGTTGTCGATATGTTTGAGATCAATTGAAAAAAAATGTTAGCAAATGTATATAAAATAAGACTAAATTTCCTTCTGCAACTTCTCAAATCATTAGTAGTCCATAAATTCAATACAAGTCCATGTCTGATGATAATAAAATACATGTCATATCAAGCCATAGGAATGCCAACATCTTTTACTAACAGTCATACAACAAGTGATCAAGAGGGAATCTCAATAATGGAGTCATTAAAATATTGTAGCTCTATTAAGATAAAAGCAAAATCCATTATGATTAGAGACTTGAACCCACTCAAGAATACCATTAAACATTGAGGAAACCACAACACATACTAAACTAGAAGGAAAATCCCATCTCTTTCCTTTCCAATAAGTAATATCAAATGGAGGCTCCCCACCCTAACATTCCATTTTTAGTATTAATACTAATTATTGTAGGCTCATGGTCATGCAATCAATCAAATCTTTACAACCATGCATCACTCATCCCATGCAAGTTACATGAAAATAGTTTCAATGCAACAAGTATTATAAGACTGTAAACTAGATTGTGTGTAAAGGATGATAGATGAATAGATGAAATAAACCTCTACTAGCAAGCATAACGAACTTGATACTTCAACATCTAAAGGTGATATTTCTTTCCTTCACATTCCTTCATCAGTTCATGATAATCAAATCTTGCTAGGAAAGTTAGTTTACAATGTGAACAAGATATTCACATGTATATGATCATCATATAATATCAAATGCTTTTGTCACTTCAACTCTTAAACCTTAGAGTAAAATTCATATATATTCCATATATGCGTCAAAGTGTGTCACGCATAGGTTATGGATTGGTTCAACAATCAAAACAAGCCTCTTATCATTCCCAGGTTAAATACCAACACCAATTCTACCATTGAAATATTATCATAATTCATCCAAGTCCATAAACAGATTGATGTAAACAAGAAACATCCATCGGACTGATTACTGAACAATGGTCAAGATTCATTCCTTTTGCACAAAGGAATGCACTTAGAACCACTTGAAAACCAAAATAAACATGCATTAAAACTTTGGGGGTGAACTCTCAATCAAACACACGTTTGATGCATAGATTGAACCAAGAGTTTCAATATGTTCAAGAATTTTGTGCCATGGATGCCATATCAAACTAAAAACACAAACCGTACATGCACTCAATCAAATCAAGAAAAAACATCATCACTAATGGGATCCTAAATTAGTCCATCTTGTTCATATTGTATAGCTAATTACCTTCCCAAAACCTTGAGTTTTCCCATTATTAAGCTTGATGCTTACTAAGTGACCAATTTTGTAGCCAATGACAATTTGTTGATTAATAACTCACAATGGTTATTTTGGTTGCATTTTATGAATTGTCATATGAATATGTTTGAGTTTTGCATTATGTTGATGAGTTAGATTTAATTGTATGTTTACTGATGAATTGGTTTATGTAGCCTCGACCACTATTTCTACATAAAATTTGTTTAATTTTTTTTCTAGCATTTGGTTCCACCATTGACACCTTTCCAAGTCACAACAAGAAGAAATACCAGTAGGTGACCACATTCCTTCTAGTTTTGATCAGAATCAGATCCAACAAGAACTATTGGATATCAACACAGGCTCTAAGGCAATCAACATATGTAAATTTTAAGGCTATGGACAAAGAAGGAGATCAAATTGTTGGTGTGAAGGGCCCCATGACATCACGATTGATGTCCAATTTTGTATTTAATATGTGTAAACTCAGATAGTATATTATTGTACATAAATAAATAATGAGACTTTCATGAGACCTTTTTCACGTGGGAGAAAATACAAACAATTAAATTTAAGAATGAGAAACATAATGGAGAGAAGATGAAGCATTGGGGATGCTTGACCTTCCAACTATCCTCTTGGTCGACTCAGTATTCTATATCATGTTTCCCCATAATGTGTAATGAACATAAATATATAAAATACATAGGTATAAATAAATAATTATTAAATAATAATAATTAATACAACATAATCAAAAGAGTGTCAAAATTCATCTTGTAATCTCACTTCCAATTCAGAAATGGGGATGAAGCTCTGTGATTTTTTGGCCCCGGGGGCTTGTGGCCCGCCTACTACGGACATGAGACTCCCTCTGTTGTAGCTCCCTTTTCCCACCATCTTCGCACTCCCCTTGACACGACCTCAGGTCTGACCCCACTCCTCTATTCTTTCCCGCACCCTCTCCCTGCTAACTCCTCGCTTTCCTCCTCTCCCGACGCATAATCCAGTGATGCTATGAGACTCCTAAGATCAGTCTAACTCTAAAGACGCGACTGACCTGCCACCAAGAAAGGGATACTCTATGGCCACCTACGAAGACGAGGTTGACTACTCTCCAGACCTAGGAGAACTGCTCCCCTGGATGGGGACAGATGGAAACCCACCTATTTATGCTCATCAATAGTTGTCCATGTCAACCCAACCGATATCCCCATCGACTCCCGCGTCCCCTCCGGCTTCACAGAATGAATTCCTTTCCCATCTTTTAGGAGTACCATGCTCCTCTCCGTCACTTTTCTCAAGCTCCCCTCCCTAGCCTGGATGCAAAAACTGGGATAGATTTATCTCCCCCCCCCTCACTTCATTTTTTGATGCTACTTCACCCCACTACAATGCACTTCCCTCTCCTTTTTACGCAACTCCCTTCTCCCCCGCTC
>JZKD02S1673916.1:94903-120700 GCA_000966675.3 Picea glauca | reverse complement strand
CGCCTCCCCTCCTTCCTACTCAAACTCCTGGTCCACAGAGGAACCATCCTCTGATGGATCCAAGAACTCCACCATATGTTATCACCTCCACAATAGATCAATCACTATCCCTTCCTCAGAACACAAAGGCCTTGGTCCTACTCCGGACCCCCTAAAACTAAAAAAATGAAGAGGTAGGCCATCACACCTCTCCATGGCACAATCCTGTGCACTGATGGACACGACCACATGTCAGAAAAAATCCCTCCTTGGGGCCCTTAGAGAAAAAAACCCCCATTTAGAGGCTCCCTCATGAAGCTCCTCTCCTTCAATTGTTGGGGTTTAGCGAGCCCCTCAAAGACA
Source organism: Picea glauca (assembly GCA_000966675.3). Taxonomy (NCBI): domain Eukaryota; kingdom Viridiplantae; phylum Streptophyta; class Pinopsida; order Pinales; family Pinaceae; genus Picea; species Picea glauca. The sequence continues at coordinate 120,358 of JZKD02S1673916.1, read as the reverse complement.
TCCACTCTAAAAAGGTTGGTGACTTTGCACCAACTAGATGTCATTTTTCTCCAAGAAACACTTGCAAATGAATGCACAACCACTCAAGCTCTCACGAGCCTCTTCCCAAGCTGGGATTTCCTGGGATTGGATGCCTGTGGCAGATCGAAAGGCTTGGTCATTAGTTGGCTCTCCCGAAGGATAAAGCCCCTAAACTCATGGGTCTCTGATTCTTGTTTAGGACTCAACGTTCTAGTCAAAGGACTGGGGATGAATCTCAAGATATTAAATATCTATGGTCCAAACACATACAAGACTCACTTCTGGAACTCTCTCTTCATAAAAGAACTAATGAGGTCAGAAAATATAAGTATTAACGGATACCTCAATGTCTACCTTGGAGAAGTGGAAATATGGGGCCCCTCGGCTCACCTAGATCCACAAAAAACTTTATTTAGCCACTTGTTAGCTACAAAGGGCTTCATCGACATTGTGCCAGCCAAACTGCTCCCCACCTAGAGAAGCTCATGTGGCAAAAATATTAGACTGGTTTCTGATCACTGAAACACTATCTTTCCTTCCTCTCCAGTTTCAACAATGGATAGGATGTGGGGGAGACTTAGATCACTCCCCTATTTGTTTAACTCTCGAAGAAGGACCAAAAAAGTCGGCCGCCCCTTTCAAATTCAACTCAAATTGGCTCAAAGAAGACAACTTCCAAAAATTGGTGAAATATAATTGGACTCCCCTCTAGGATTCGAGGGAAACACTGGAAGCCATACAATTCATGGACAATTTATAATTAATTAAGAGCTTGGTCATTCCCTGGGGAAAAAAAATAGAAAGAAGAAGAGCAAGAACTCAAAAGAATTGAGGACCAGCTGGAGGAAATTTACCAAAATATTGAATCTGGTTTCTCTTCAGATGCTTCTCAAGAGACGCTTAAAAATATTGAAGAAAAACGAAGGAAACTTTTGGCCGATAAGGAAGCAACCTGGAGACTTAAGAGCAGGGCAATCTGGCTTGAAACTGGGGATGAAAACACAAAATTTTTCCACACCTTTGAAAAAGGTCGGAAAGTGGCAAACACAATCTGGAGCTTAAAGGATCAGGAAGACAAAACAATCACTTCCTTTGAAGGGATAGCAAACTTGTGGAAAAAACATTTCCAGACTTTATTCATAGATGACCGAAGGGCCAACTTAGTCGACATCATAAAACTGGCCCTATACTTCCCCAACTTCATGGATGAGGAAGACAACTGAAATATATTTGTAGAAGTCACCAGAGCCGAACTCAAAGACACTATGCAAAGCTTTCAAAAATATAAAAGCCTGGGTATAGACGGTTGGTCCTTTGAATTCTACCTAGGCTTCTTCGATCTGATTGGAAGGGATATTCTCAAATTCATAGAGGAATCCATATTAAATGGAAGAATTCACAGACCACTCAATACCACCTTCATATCTCTTATTCCTAAGGTAAATGATCCTCTTTCCTTTGATGATTTCTAACCCATCTCTCTTTGCAATTGCATCTACAAAATTATTGAAACAATTATTGCTCGAATGATGAATTTGTTACTCTCCTCATCCATCTCGAAAGAAAGGGTTCTTAGAAGGAAGACAATTTCACGAATCAATTGGGGTATCTCAAGAAGGACTACATAGTCTGAAAACCAAAAAAACAAAGGGCACCATTTTAAAGATTGACCTCTCTAGGGATTTTGACAGAGTAAATTGGTCCTATATCAGGCTCCTACTCACCCATCTTGGATTTGAGGTCCCCTTCATCAAATGGATAATGTCCTGCATTTCCTTGGTCTCCTTCACATTACTCATAAATGGAGCAACCTACCCTTTCTTCACCTTCGAAAAAGGAATTTGCCAAGGTTTCCCCCTCTCCTCCATACTCTTTTTACTAGTGGCCGAGGGACTTAGCAAGGCTATTATAATGCAGTCATATTAGGTGAGTTCCATGGAATACAGATTATCACAAGTCTAAGACTCACTCATCTACTCATTGTGGATTACATCCTCAATTTCTATAGTGGTCAAAGGTAGGATGCATAAGTACTTTCAGGTATCCTCTCCCTCTTCCGTTCAACAATTGGAATGCAAATAAATATACAAAAATCCACCATCTCCTTCTTGGAACTGGAAAGAGAGGAGGAATATTTATATAAAAGGATATTTCCCTTACTCTCCGAGACTTCTCAAATGGCCTAAAATATCTTGGTTTTCACCTAAAACCAAATAACTATCTCAAAAAAGACTGGAAATGGATAATCTCAAAATTGGAGAAAAGACTATCTGGATGGAGCTTCAGGTGGCTCTCAAGGGAAAGAAGACTCACACTAACCAAAGAAGTACTAGAGGCCATCCCATTCTACTAGATGTCGTTGGCCTGGATACTGAAAGGAACTCTATAAAAAGATCATAAAATTATGCTCTCATTTCATTTGGTCAGGCTATGGAGACAAAAACATACAACCTTGGGAAAAATGGGATCTTTTAGCAAGGCCAAAAGCCCTGGGAGGATGGGGGCTCAAAAACATTTTTCTGTTCTCAAAATATTTGGCAGCAAAAACAGGTTGGTGACTCATCACAAACAACAACCTATGGTCCTCAATGATCTTTCAAAAATACATAGCCTCAGGGACACTGGAAGATTGGATCATATCCCCAAACAAGTCTCACACTTCAGGCTCCATTTTCTGGAAATATATTATTTCCTCCTTTTCAGTTATTGGTGAAGGACTTGGCTGGATAATAGGTCGAGAAAATATACTCTGCATTGGAGTAGATCCTTGGCCTAGAAGTGGGACCTCTCATATTCTCCCTCCAGATCTAATCAACCTCCTCCACAGGCAGAATATTTTCCTACTCTCCCACCTGGCTGACCCAAACACAACAACATTGTGGCATCAGAGCTGGAAAAGAGCAGCTGACCTAGGGCTAACAAGAGCCTCTTCAATACTCTACAAAAACTACATTGAAGCTCTTCAAGTCAAACACATTAGACTTATTGACAAGGAGGATGAACTGGTCTGGAAAAAGGACCCTTCAGGAGCTTTCAACCCAAAACTGGGCTATATCGCTCTAAACCTAGACCACTTTCAACAACACTAATCCTGGTGGTGGAAAGGACTTTGGAAGCTAAAATTCCCTCAAAAAGAAAAACTCTTTCTTTGGGCAACACTAAATGGGAAAATCCCTACATGGTAAATTCTACAAAAGTGACAGTTCGAAGGGCTGGGTAGATGTTCCCAACAACCTACCATCTATTTATCACATGCCCTTTTACCCAAAGAGTATGGATGGAAGTTTCAACTAGCATCAGACAAACTTGTGCTTGGGGAGGACCAAGTAAGGAACAAGCCTGGAAAGATTGGTCTCATGAACCAATATACAAAGAACTAAATTCCCTCCCCCCCATCCTAATCTGGGGCATTTGGTTGGCCCGAAACAAAACTCTTTTCCTCTACAAAGATTTCGTTCCAGAAAAAATAGCTTCACAAATACTCTCAATTCTCTCACATTTTCCGCAAACAAAAAAAGGCCCAAGCATACAGCCTTTCCATCCAGAACAAATAGACAAATCAAAGTCGTGGGCTTACTTTGATGGGGCCTCACATAACCATATTTGCGGGGGTGGTTTTGTACTTCATATTTTGGAAACTCTCTCCTTTCACACAAAATTGGGGCTGGGACATGGTACAAACAACTATGCAAAGATTTTGACTTTAAAACTTATATTTATCTTTGCAAAAGAAAAATATCTGTGGCATATTGTTATAGGATAAATCGGTAAATGCGGACATAAACTAATCCACCTAGATCTAGAAAAAAAAGACAGAACATGGCGCTTTCCCTATGCTCTAATCATCGAATTTACTACAAAAACAAAGACGAGAGACATACCTTTAAGTGTTGCTTCCTCATGCCTTTGTTGTTCCTGTTTCACTCCGGTGCTCTTGTGATACTGATCCTACAGTGAGACACAAACCAACCAAAGTGAAAGCAGTAGAATTATATTCAATGACAACCTATGCATATGATCAAGGAATTATGCAATAAAATAAAGATAATTCTATGGGAAAGAAGCATGTCACTGTATTAAATTAAGCAAAAGTGGAAGAAAGATACAACCAGATGCCTTAATGTCATGAGGTTCCTTCCAATAGTTCCTTGCTTCCCACACACTTCTTTCTCCAAGGATTCTGAGACCATAGATCTGATAGCTACTCACAATCTATCTTGACAAAGCAAATCTCAAAGCCAATATATAAGCTCCAAAAAATCCAAGCTTCAAAACTCAATAACAAGCCAATCTCAAAAGATAACTTTCTCCATGAGAGCTCCTCTCCTTTTATAATATGAAGAGGATAAGGTGAGGAAGTTATGATGATCCCATTAAATCATGAAAGTGAGTAAGATCCAAACTGTTCGGAGGCCACCTCACCATAGAAGCTTCTCCTTCTAGAAGCATCGATAAGACACTCGTTTTTCCCACGTACAGGAATTTCCGCACCCTAGATATAGTGCAGCCTGCAAAAACCAGGAATTTCCTCACCCTGGATATAGTGCAGCCTACGGAAACTAGGAATTTCCTCATCCTGGATATAGTGCAACCTATGGAAACCAAGAATTTCCTCACCTTGGCTATAGTGCAGCCTACGGAAACCAGGAATTTCCTCACCTTGTGTATAGTGCAACCTATGGAAACCAGGAATTTCCTCACCCTGGCTATAGTGCAGCCTGCAAAAACCAGGAATTTCCTCACCCTATGTATATAAGAGCCTGCAGAAATCCTCTTTAATAGGGTTTTTACACAGGAAAATACAACTTCTTCTCTCAGGGAAAGTTCTTCTCCCTTCTTTCTTCAGGAATCCAGGCCACTGACCCCTCTAAAGGAAACAGATAGGTTTACATTATTAATGATCATAGGGATGATGAAAATAATGTGTAATAGAGAGCCCCCCAAAGTATGAAGTTAGAACAGAGTGATAGTTGATATACTTTTTCGAGTGTGTGTAGGGAATAAGGAACATGTCGGTCAGAAACCTGCCAACAAACAATGAAACACAATACAATAATATATTATCACTTAGGTAGGCATTCCCATACTCAGAATACAAATGACTCAAAGCATAAATGTCGACATGCGAAGATCCATTTCAAGTAATACAAGTCATGGCCACCAAACATACGTTATGGATCCATGCCAATATGACTCAAATCTGAACATAGCCACCAAAAATACACTGTGGATCTACGTGTTCAAAACTCAAATTTGAACATAGCCATGAGACATACAATGTGGATCTATGCAATAGTACAAACTGAATATACTCCAATGCAACTAGAATCTGTGAGAAATGATTCAGGGTCTTCATCTTCACCACTCTATAGTACGAATCTAACCATGTGAATACATGTGCTGAAGTCGAACATGGTAGAAACCACTTGATTACCGGTCATTAGTGAATACCGTTAACAAGTGCAAGGGAAATCACCATTAATTTCAATGACGCCCAAGGTACTCTGGTACAATCCAATGAATGTGAATTAATGAGCTGAGGTCAAACACTTGGCAGAATCTTCCGATCAAGGTTCAATAATGAAAACCCATTGTCGAAAGTGAGGAAACCCACCATTAAGAAATGCAAGTTCCAAGGTACCAATTAGTTTCTAAGTCTAATTCCTGGATAATGATTTGAAGTCAACAGGAAAAGACTTGTCACGGGAGGGCCTTAATGTATCCCCCATCAATGACATGAAACAGTTAACAAGATTTGAAGTAGATCAGAGTAAAAAGTGATTCGGGGCTGAATCAAGGATGGTCGATGCAATAGAAGGCTTAAGGACTGCAGAAATGGTCGACGCAATAGAAGGATTTTTGGGTTGAACTTCTCTTTGAACATATTGATGACACGACAACTGTCTTGGAAACACCGACTCAACAACAATGATCATAGACCAATTTCTAATCTTATAAAGGAGTATGACCAAGATACAAGTGGATTTTCCAACCTAGACACAAAGCGAGTGAAAGGGTATCATGTTCAAAGGTGACTCTTCCATGGAATACAGGTTTAGACACATTTCTTTCCCAATTCCCCCCCCCACCATTTCTAGCGAGTACCTCTTTATTTTTACGCAAGCTTGAGGAGGATAACATATGATTGTAATGTAATCTCATCATTCGTACAAGTCCCTTGGAGTATGTTTAACGAACCCTAGGAAGGAGTGGTTCGGTCCCATATGGGTCTTTCGATGCTTGTTTAACGAGTCCAAATATAGAAAACTTAGGGGTTTTTCATGTTTAGAGAGTCTAAAAAACACTTAAAGAAAACTCTCTCAGTTCCTTTTTCGCAAAGTATTCTGATGAGACCGAAACATAGATAAACTATTGCTCAATAGACGTGTTTTCTAATACTTTAATGAGCATGAAAGGAACAAGATCGCTCGACAATCTTTTCATGTTTAGAGAGTATGAAAATAGCTTAAAGGGAACTCCAGGGGGATCCTTTTTTGTATAACATTTACGACCTCAGAAAAGTGATAAAATTTTACTCGGTTACATTCTCATTGATTTACGAGCATGAGAAAGAACAAAGACTAAGCTCGTGATTGTTTTCATTTTTACACAAGCTTAAAACAAAACAAAACTATGTTTGGGATAGATTTTATTTTTACACAAGATTAAAAACTAAACAAAAAATATGCTTGGACCTAGCTTCATTTTTACACAAGCTTGAACCAGAGGAAGATATGCTTGAGGCTTCCCAATGCATAAACTAGGGATGGTTGGTACTTAGCCCCCAACTTAAGAAGCTAGAGGCTTAACTTCAGCATGAAGTTCAGAGGCTGAGGCAAATGCCCCCCAATCTTCGTTTCATTCAACTAAAAAGGAGAATGAAATAAAGTTTCAAATACTAGACGAAGGACTTGACTCAAACAGAGAGGGGGAACAATCCGATTCATTTTTTAATGAGATTGACACAGGAATAAGAACTATGCTTTGGAATCCAGGTTCAATCCCAGACCTTTGTTTCATTTTTAACAAGCTTGACACATAAATAGGAACTATTCTCATAACCTCTGTTTCATTTTTTAACGAGGTTTCCATAGAGAAGAAAAATTATCCTCATAGCTGTGTTCATTTTTTAATGAGCTTGAAAGAATAAAACTAGGCTCAAAGATGGTTTCATTTTTTAACGAGCTTGAAATCAGAAAATCATGCTCAAAGCTGGTTTCATTTTTTAACGAGCTTGAAATCAGAAAATCATGCTCGAGGCTCTTCTTGATCATGGCTTCCAAGAGGACAATGCTTTGAAAGGACACCATGTCAAGGGACAAAACTCGGTCATGGATTCCAAGAGATATTCATTTGACGAAAGAAACACACTCTGGAAGGAACACATATCGAGAGTCACGAGAGGGGTAAGGAGGTCAGGCTCCAATAGCCCTTCCGAAGAGGTCACCATGTCAACTACTAGATCCAAGTCATTTTCATCGACAGTGGAAGACATGGGAGACAATGCCACATAATTTACCTGTGGTAGGGGCGATACCATCTGCATATAAGAACCACTAAGGGAGGTAATCCAATTAGGACCGATGAAGGAAAGTTGATCAATGGTCACAATTCTTCCATCATGAGGGAAATATATCACATGAAAAAGAGTGGACACAATAGATTTCATTGAATAGACATAATCCTGCCCAAGGAGTAAAGCGAAATCTAAGGGGTCTTGGACTACCATGACATCAATAAAGACAGTTTTCCCTCCCAAAGTTACAGGAAACTGAGGAAGGGTCCCTAAAGGTTGACTCTTATTCTGTTAAACTCTAACAGATTCTGAGTAATTGGCACAAGCTGAGGACAACCCAAATCTTGCCAAGAAAGAGAGGACAAAATACTAATGCACACACCTTCATCTATCAGCGTCTGAGGAACGTCCTGACCACAAACCTGTATTGTAATCTGGAAAGGAATGTGAGAGGGAAGACGAGGTTCGGTTAGCACACCCCAATCAAAACAGATGGCCTCATTACTTGGAGGAGGTTCCATGGGAGAAGGAGGAATACCCCCTGGCATGGTAGAGTCTATATCAACGAGAAAAACATGGGCAGTATTGGGTTTACGCTAGAGCGGGAGAGTAGGATCAATTGATAATGACATCAAATTGACCACTTGGGTTTCATTCACCAAGGGGAGAATGGGGTCAACGGGTGGAAACGGATCGACCACTTGGGTTTCACTCTCTAACGGGAGAGTGGGATTGACCAAAGATGGGATCGAATCAACCACTTGGGTTTCACTCTCTAATGGGAGAGTGAGATTGATCGAAGATGGGATCGATTCAACCACTTGGGTTTCACTCTCTAATGGGAGAGTGGGATCGATCGAGGATGGGATCGAATCGACCACTTTTTCAACTGGTTCAACTAAGGATGTGACCATATTGATGACATGATTAACTGGACTGACCGACGAAGGGACCAGATTGATCACTCCATCAACTACAGGTGGGTCGAGAGTAAGCTTGCGATAAGCAGCTGGAAGTTGAGGTTGTGAAACAGTCATGTATTCCAGGAATTTTGAGGCTTCTTCCATATGAGGTAAAATATGAGTTAGATAACACCCTTTGCATAACATACACGGGAACTTGACTCGACTTTTCTTCTTCCCAACGACATCGTGACTAGTTGACGAGAATTCATCAGCATGTTGTTCAGAGTCTGACGACATGGGTTGGTGAGGGTGTGTAGACCATGCTTCTATAACCTTAGATAGATTAGGGAAATTCTTAAGAAGATGGTTACCCTTACAAAGCCTGCAAGGGTACCTAGGTTTACGGGTTGTTTGGGTGATCTTGACATCATCAACACTCCCAGCACGATCAACAGTAACTGGTTTCTTTCCAACACATCTGATAGTGGTTGGAATTTTGGACCATTGTTTATTTTTCTTCTTCTTATTCTTCCTTTTCTTCTTTTTCTTATCCACCGATTTACTAGCATCAGAGATTTCATTCGACGAAGAAGATGAAATGGAAGAAGACCTTGCAAGTGAAGAAGGCGAAGAAGATCTTACTGGTGAAGAAGGAAAAGGATCAAAATGAGGTTGATGTTCTTGGGGGGAAGTTCTTACAAACGAAGCACTCGCTGCATTCGGGATTACCTGAGTGGAAAACAACCACACCGACAATCCAATTGTGAGGCCTGGAAGGCTCAAAGTAGCAATGTGAGGAGGACCAATGTTTCCATAAGAAGGAAAAAAAAAAGGTTCCCCTGGGGCAGGGGTTCCTTCATTGGTCATTTTGGGAACTGATGCCATTAAAAAAAAAACCAACCTAGATTCCACTTGGGAAAACAAACAATACACGCTAAAAATTTAGTAAGAAAGAAAGCAAACAAAACCTTCTCACAATGAACACACTAGTTAGTGATGAAATCCAACGTCATGAGAACAATGTAAGAAGGGGTTGAGATAGAGTGGGTGGAAAAGTTACATTGATGACTTGCTTAATGGACTTACACCTTGGTGCAATCTCCCACACATAATCGTGGGTATACCCTCAAAGGAGCTCAAGTGAGTTTGGTCAATGTCGATTCCAGGTACCGTGAAGACTTTCACCTCCACAGTCACCTCGTGTAAAGAACCTAGAGAGATAGGCCACTAAGGTTACCAATTACTACAGTAATTCCTGGGAAAACTATCGACAGTCCGATCCACGCACAAAGGTAGGGTATCTAGCCCGAAATCAACTCAAAAGGCTTCCACTCATCCTTGTGGGTATACCTTGAAGCGACCCCCATAATACATGCAATCTCTACACCAAGACCAACAAAGTAGGGTGAGTAACTCTGCCAGTCTCAATGCGACCTCGTGATTGACCCTTGTGTTAGAAGGGCTTCCCAGGACAAAATGTAGCAAGCGGATCTCACTGCTCCCTAACGCAATATTCTATGTTTGTTTGCATCTTTGGAAAATTATATTTCACACCTATTCCAAATCCCTACAACTAATCTAATGTAGGTTTTCTACTAGAAAATATAAAAATGTCTAATCAATTTTTATAAGCGCTTTATTTTATGGTTGTTATTACACAAAAGGAAAATGGCGTGAATAATATGGTGTTTTGACCGACTCGAAATTTATGCAAAGAGATGAAGATGCAATCTTTTCATTTCAATGAAAGCTATGCTACAAGAAGGAGAAAACATTTATCATTCCCATATGCACAATGTCCCAAAATTTTAAAACTAATAAATATCATTATCTTCAAGAAATCAAATGCAAGGATGCCCCCAATCTAATGTAAAGCAAGAAATAATTTTTTTGTTTCAAAGAGACATTAAAACCAATAGCAAATCACCTAAAACAAAAACAACCCAAACTAAGTTTCTCTTTTAACACGATTCATTTAGAAAAAGAAAAATAAGTATTCTTTCACTAAACAATTCTAAATAAAACACAATGCTTTGTAACTGAAAAACACTCAAAGCAAGAGACTAAATCTTTCAAAAGAAAACAAAACAAAGATGGCTAAAAGCAGTCTCAAAGATGTCAAGACTGTAAACAGATCATAATCAAACCCAAAAATTCACTCCAAAACAAAATCCAAGGTCTGGGTAAGGAAAAAACCATCAAAAATAAAAAAATTCACAATTTCCGCAGGCTGTAGACTAACACAGCACGGAAATCACTGGTTTTCGCAGGTCGGATACGGGTAGGGTGCGGAGTTTCTACATTGGTCTAAACATATAGGGTGCGGAAATCCTAATTCGTCGCACTGTCCCTCAAAGTAGGGTGTGGAAATCAAACAAAAATGGAAAAAATTAAAAATTAAGAAGGTTTTCCAGTGAAGTTTAATAGTCAGAGAGTCAAGTTGGATCTCCCAGTGACTTAGAAAATAGAAACCAAGCAATCAAAGAAAGAAAGCAAGACAAACTAGGAAAATAATCTGATTCCCAGTGGAGTCGCCAATTTTGTTATAGGATAAATCGGTAAATGTGGACATAAACTAATCTCCCTAGATCTACTCAGATCTAGAACAAAACAAGACAGAACATGGCGCTTTCCCTAGGCTCTAATCATCGAATTTACTACCAAACAAAAGATGAGAGACACACCTTTAAGTGTCGCTTCCTCATGCCTTTGTTGTTCCTGTTTCGCTCTGGTGCTCTTGTGATACTGATCCTGCAATGAGACACAAACCAACCAAAGTGAAATCAATAGAAGTATATTCAATGACAATCTATGCATATGATCAAGGAATTATGCAATAAAATAAAGATAATTCTATGGGAAAGAAGCATGTCACCGTATTATATTAAGTAAAAGTGGAAGAAAGATACAACCAGATGCCTTGATGTCATCAGGTTCCTTCCAACAGTTCCTTGCCTCCCACACACTTCTTTCTCCAAGGATTATGAGACCATAGATCTGATAGCTACTCAAAATCTATCTTGACAAAGCAAAGCTCAAAGCCAATATACAAGCTCCAAAAACTCCAAGCTAAAAAACTCAATAACAAGCCAATCTCAAAAGCTAACTCTCTCCATGAGAGATCCTCTCATTTTATAAGATGAAGAGGATAAGGTGAGGAGGTCAAGATGATCCCACTAAATCATGAAAGCGAGTAAGATCCAAACCATTTGGAGGCCACTTCACCATAGAAGCTTCTCCTTCTAGAAGCATCGAAAAGACACTCATTTTTCCCACGTACAGGAATTTCCGCACCCTAGCTATAATGCAGCCTGCGGAAACCAAGAATTTCCTCACCCTGGCTATAGTGTAGCCTGCAGAAACCAAGAATTTCCTCACCCTGTGTATAGTGTAACCTGCGGAAACCAGGAATTTCCTCACCCTGGCTATAATACAGCCTGCAGAAACTAGGAATTTTCTCACCCTGTGTATATAGCAGCGTGCAGAAATCCTCCTTAATAGGGTTTTTACAAAGGAAAATACAACTTCTTCTCTTAGGGAAAGTTCTTCTCCCTTCTTTCTTCAAGAATCCAGGCCACTGACCCCTCTGAAGGCAATAGATAGGTTTACATCATTAACGATCATAGGGATGACGAAAATAATGTGTAACACATATCCAAATCTTTGGGGACTAAATGACTGTAGTAAACTAGGCAAGAAAACTCCAACAGTGTCATAACATTTTCCTCCTCCCTATTCTAGAGGACACCTTTCACCTAATAGAAAAATTTGACACCGTGACTATCTCCCATGTGTACAGGAACATGAACATGGTAGCAGATGCACTCTCAAAAGAAGGGCTCTCCCTTGCTTTGGGAAAATGGGACATCACAAAGAACAAGGATGGAAACTCACAAGATTTTTACCACCGTTCATTTATAGACACAACATTCCATCAACAAAATCCACAACAAGAACAACAACAACAACAAATTTATTTTTGGATGTAAACAACAAGAGAGTTTTTTTGGATGAAATATACACAAGACCACAGGGCAGTAGATTCACAATTTGCAAATTACACCAGTTCAGATTCACATACCACTGGATACAATATTTGTAACTTTAACTGATATTTTTTTAACTTTCTACATGTCAGAAATTCAGAGACTTTCTAAAAACACTTTTATTTTCCTCCGACACATATACTACACCCACGATGTGTTGTGTTCCTTGAAGCACCTACATAATGTAATTTTGTCTCTTCGGATGAATAAAATTATGCTTTTTTCCATGGGAAAAAAATACAGCATAATTAAAAGACATGTCTATTAATGAAAAGGAACCCCTGCGTGGGTATATATGGCCCCCATTGTCATTGTAATCAATCATCTCATTTTTATACATTTTACTCTGTAATATTATTTCATCTTAAATGGATTACCTTATTTTATCCTACTTAAATTGAATATTCTTATAATTGTCAAACAAGTTTGTTTGTCACAGTGGTATCAGAGCCAAGTTTTGATCCGACCATTGGCCACACTTTATTCAAACCTTGTTTGATATGGATTTTGGCCAACCCCATCATTTCAGACTTTCTCTAATATGGTGTTTGACCACAATTGGGCTTTTAACAATTAAAAGTTCAAAACTACGTGAAAGAAAAAAAATAATTACTCCATTGGAAATTTGTTGGATACATTACTATTTTCGACACACTAGCTCAGTGGGAGTTAACTGACTAGTTCTATTTTATACTTTCTATTTAGACCATCACTATTATGCATGCATGCATTCCTAAGGAAATCTAACTGCTTGATTGCTTTTCTTAATTAGAGAATGTTCTTGCCTATATATGAGTGTATTCCACTAATGCAGTGTATCATATTGATCATCATCAATCAATCATTCGATCATTGATCGACTCATTGGAGTAGTGTGAATATATTTTCACATTTTTCCATATTGAATCTCTCATCTTTTCTTGATAATATTTGTTTGTATTTTCTTTATTTAGATATCCTATGCAGGTTTCGATGAAACAATGATATGGTATCAAAGCTACGCTTCTTGGAGAAATCCAGAGAATAAGGAAAATCAGAGTTTTGGTGAGCAAAATCCACGTAATAGACATTGTCGCAGCCTTTCTTTGTTGAAAAGTGTGACAAGTTGAAGTTGTCGCAACTTCTCCTTGTTGGCAGGTGTGACAATCGCACTCTGGACTAACGTCGTTTTCATTTCTGGACTTGTCACACCCTAGTACATTGCCAAAGTGCGACAACTAGGTGCATGTCGCTCTGTGTATGAAGGCAAGGTGCAAAAGCCTCTTAAAGTGCACCTTTTTTGCAACTATTTCTCCAAAAATATTAACTTTATGAGGAAACGACATGCGTGAAAAGTAAATTGACCCATTCCGCAAGTGGGTTTTCAATCCTTTGGATAAATTTCTCACCATTTTCTTATAAAGAAGCTGAAAGATTGCCTCCTGAAATTAATACAAATTTTCCATTTGAAGTGCCTTTTCCGTAGTAATTACTCATTTTTTCACTTGCAGATTGAGGGTAAATTTTAGGGGTTTTCAAACATAGTGGGAGAGATGGATATGATACATATTCTACAGTCAAACTTGGTGGTAATCCTCACACCATACAATTATTTTTATTGGAAGCCCAAGGTTGAATTCCAACTCAGAAGGAGAGGATTGTACAATTTGAAAATGGGGACAGAAACATAACCTACATTAGCAATTGAGAAGACCAGATGAGTGAACCGAAAGGATGAGGCCACATGAATTCTTATTGAATTGATTTCAATTGATTTATGGCTTCATGTTTCCGCATGCAAGACTCCAAACGCGATCTGGAATACCTTGGAAAGTCTCTTTGGAAAGCAGGATAAGATGAGAGGTCATATGTTTGAGGTAGAGTTGAATACCCTGGATCCTAAAAGTTTTGATAATTTGCAGGATTTCTTTACCAAGTTTAAATATTTGATATTGAGCTTGGCATCTTGTGGTATTGATAAGTCTACACAAGTAAACCAACTTATTCTAACAATCTTGGCTAAGCTAGGACCAAAATATTCTATCTATGTCTCCACTTTCCATTCTGGCAAATATCTCATGGGGACAAATTGGAAGATGCCTACCATGGATCAATTCATTGATTCTCTCACACATGGGCAAGAAAAACTCATTCAGATGGGCCTAATCAAGGATCCCAAATCACATGGAATCACCATGCATGATGGAAAATGATCATCCAAACAGAACGAAAAGGAGAAACAAAACGAGAAGGAGGGATATTCCAAACCCTTCAACGATTCTTCAAGTTCCAAAGAATCTTCAAGTTCCAAAGAATCTTCAGATTCCAAGAAGAAGAAGGGAAAGCAGTGCACTTACTGCAATAAACCAAATAATGAAGTAGCAAATAGATCTTATGGCACATGTACTTCAACAGAACAACCTTGGAAACTTCATTCCTGAAGGAGTCAAGAAGCAGAAGGAAGAAGATCTTGATCCTAAGAAAGGTAATCGTCATGCTCTTGTTGCATATAATTCCTCATATGATTCATGGATTATAGATTCTGGAGCATCACATCATATGGAAACAAAAGAGGAAGTTCTTACTTCTTTTGGTTCATGCTCAAGACCCCTATTCTCATGGGGGATGATACTCCAGTAGCAGTAGAAGGAGAGGGAAGAGTGGAACTCCATAATGGAAGTTTTGATAATGTTTTACATGTTCCAAAGCTTTCTATGAATATGCTCTCAGTTTATCATATCACTCGGAAAGGTAAAAATGTTGAATTTACATCAGATTCAATTTATGTAATTGATATGCGTGACAATTCCATTATTGAAATTGGTGAGGTGGATCACAAATCAAGGTTGTATAAATTCACTAAGTTTACTGACGATGACTCCTCTTTTCTACTTACACATAAGGAGATTACTTTTCATGCACCTCCAGTGCAACATGCAGATAGTCTTGTGCTTCCATCAATTCCATACATCAGAGATGATTCCATACACTCATATTTTATACATGGAAATGAATAGGTAGTACAACTAGATAAGAAGCCAACATCGAAGCTTCAACAGATGCCCAAGAGGGCACAGTTCACACTTCAGGTAGTAGGTGTCCTTGGAGGGAATCCATTGAATTCGAGGAGGACTCAATCTCAGCATGAGGAGCCTTCTTATGTACTTTTAGCTTCTAAACCTGCGATGCCCATGCATTGCTATATGGTTCAATATTCTAATACACAAATCTACAATGAGGTTGTGGACAATCTATTATGGAAAGCAACCATGCAAGAGAAGTATGACTCACTCCTAAAGAATCAGACTTGGGATATGGTTCCACTTCCACTCGAAATGAATATTTTCAGGTGCATATGGGTCCACATGATCAAGAGGTACAAGGATAGACAGGTTTCCAAAGGACTTAATCATATCCATAAATATTTCTACATATTCACGAAGACTTTCAGTGAGCAAAATGCTGGATCGTCTTGGAGTGAAGAACATAGCTGCCTAGTAGTTGTCTTTTCTTCTTTTGATGCATTGTCTTTTGAGGTGGGGTTTTGTTCCCACGTGGTTTTCCCTCTTTCCTCATTTTTATTTAGTATTCATTAGTTGCATTGTACATGAGTACCTAATATGGCCTAGTATCCGAGACTCATTTTTACTCCATAGTGATGTTCAGGAACGGTGTTGGAGAAATCACTATTTTCGACACACTAGCTCAGTGGGAGTTAACTCACTAGTTCTATTTTAGACTTTCTATTTAGACCATCACTATTATGCATGCATGAATTCCTAAGGAAAGCTAACTACTTGATTTCTTTTCTTAATTATGGAATGTTCCTACCTATATATGAGTGTATTCCACTAATTCATTGTATCATATTAATCATCATCAATCAATCATTCGATCATTGATCGACTCATTGGAGTAGTGTGAATATATGTTCTCATTCTTCCATATTGAATCTATCATCCTTTCTTGATAAGATTTGTTTTTATTTTCTTTAGCTAAATCTCTTAGGCAGGTTTCAATGAAACATTATAAAATTTTACCAAAACAATAAAAAAAATGTTGACCTCATCCTTAACCCCCATGAAAGAAGAAAAAGAAGCATTCGACAAAAGACCAAAAAAAAAAAAAAAAGAAGACAAATTCTATAGCCACATGTGGATAGAGCTACCATTCAATAGGATTTTAAAATAATTCCAGTCGGTTGGCGCAGACTCGCTAGCAATCTATCTAGAGGTCTCACATAATTCAACGTCGCTGAGAAAATCCAAGAACAACACAAATTCGTGGGGAAGTATATTCAGCTGCCAAAATTAAATTGAAGAAATAAATTTGGTGCTTCCCAATAATTTCTTATTCGAAAATATTTAGTTACAAGTTGGAGAAAAATCAGAGATTAAAAAAAAATAGTTACACTAGCGTCATACATTGAATAAAAATCCGTAAGAATTTTGCATAAAATTGCCGCTTGTTGTACCATCCGTTGTACAAAATACCACCATCCATACGATAATTATGTTCCGTACAATTCTGTCCCTGTACAACCTCCAAATTTACAGCCACCGTCTCAACCGTATTTGTTGCAAAATTTTGAGTTATACATGTCCATAGCATTCTATTTGTATTTCGTACGACCACTAATTTTTCAATCCTAGCAACCTAAAATTGAAGCGTGATCATTAATCCATGCAAGATCGGTACATCCGTACATCGTGGGTGACGTATGTTCGTTTATTAAAAGAGTTGGATAAATTAAGTCATAAAGTGAAGAATTAAATATATATTTTTCAAAGTTATTAAAGAATTATATATGAAAAATAAAATTAAAAAATCAAAGAGGGGTGAAGTAAATCTTTATTAATTCAATAGTAAATTACTTTTCATAAAGTATAAGCTAAAATGGGGAGAGTTATGGTTTTAATATCTATAGGATGAAAAATATTCAAGTTCCTAGATTTCAAAGATATAAAAAGGAGAAAGGAAAAAGAGGAAATATATATATTAAGTAAGAATAAGAAATTTTATAAAGGAATATTCTTAAAAATCACATTATAAGGTGATAAAAAAATTGTTACTCAAAAAATTATTTATGGTTAAATATCGAGGAAAGTCAAAATGAACTCTAATAAAATGAAGGAAGGAATTTTTCTTATGAAAGTTGCCCAATTTATGTTACAGGTTTTCAACATTAAAGGGGAGTATTCAAGGAAGATCGCTTAACATCGTTATCGGTTTGGACCATAATGCAAATTACATTAATATTGACTTGACAAATCAATTATTAATCCTAGAGATGAATATAATTGGAAAGGAATATTATTTTCAAATTAAGGAGTTACAAGTGACAATTGATGAATATGAGTATATATCGCAATTCTATGTTACAACTATGTATAAAGAAGAAATTGACATTGTCATCAGGTCACCTTGGTTTAAAAATATAGGTAACTTCATCGTAAACATGGAGAAAAAGTTTGTGACATTTCCATATAAGGATAAGATGATGACATTCCAAGACACTACATCAGAACCAAATTTAGTAACACCAGAAGACTTAAACAATATCTCAAAAGTAATACTTCAAGAACATCAAAAGTCAATATCAAGGATGCAAAAATAATTTGACAAAGTTATTAAGGATAAAAACGAAGAAATTTCTCGTTTAAAAGACCACAATCAAAAAATTCTTACACATATCAAGAAGTCAAAGGATGGGAAATGATGTGTTCAAAAGTTGGAACAAGAGAATCAAGATCTTGAGAAGAACCCGTAAAAAAAAGAAGAAGAAAAATCTCTTGAAGAACCTCAATCAAGGGTTACTAGAAGAAATAAGGAAGTTGAAAGAAGAGAAACTTGAAAACCCATACATTAAAGATATCATTAAATCAGAGAATGAAGAAAATTCATGTCTAAAAATCATCATCAAGACCTACTGATGCAAATAAAAAATATTAAGAATGATAAGAAGTCCTTGGAAAACAAGTTAGATCTTGTTATAGAAAAGGAAGCAAAAAAAATTTCAAATGAATAAATCCAATTTATGGAAAATGGAACAATTACAGATCCAATCCCTGTCACAGGATAGAGAGCTGCAAAAGCAACTGAACCAAAAAAAAAAAAAAAAACATCAGATGTTGGAGTACAAAGGATGGAAGATCCATGTATCGTTACTAATCAAAATTCAGCCATTAACAAAGCATCGGTGCGGGAATAAAATCATATATCGAAGTTAAACAAAGAAAATGCTACAAGTATGATAAGGAAAAATTATGTTATAAGAAATCCTTATCGACATGCAAATCGTACGAGTAGATATCTTAACCAAACAAAATATCAATGTCATTTAGGATAGGAACGACTAACTTATCATTCAAAAAATATTGATACCAACGCAATTCAGTGTCATGATAACCATTCATTGTGGAAGAGCAACGTTCCACAAAAGATTGAATTGGGATGGTCTGATCCTTTCACAATTCAACAGTTATGTTAATCTCTTCATCATTCATACCGTCTCGTATCATCGATCCTGACCATGCCAAAAACAAATAATCATGCGAAGACATTGCGAGTTAGAACAAAGGCTTAAGCCTCTCCATAAACATGCTTTGAGGACAAAGCATTTCTAAATGGAAAGGCTGTGTAATGAACATAGATATATAAAATATATAGATATAAATAATTAATCATTAAATAATAATAATTAATACATCATAATGAAAAGACATGTCTTATCCAAAAGACATTTCTATTAATGAAAGGGCACCCCTGCGTGGGTATATATGGCCCTCATTGTCATTGTAATCAATCATCTCATTCTTATACATTTTACTCAATATAATAATATTTCATCCTAAATGGATTATCTTATTCTATCCTACTTAAATTGGATATTCTTATAATTGTCAAACAAGTTGTTTGTCACACAATGAGAAAGGGGTTTTTTGGTTGTGAATGATATAATGAGGCTACCAATATGTCATTGAGGAGCATAGGGATGATCCATAGAGCCTGTAACTTGCCCACTGCTGAATAATAAAGAGCCTAGTTGAAGCCAAAAGAATGTTGGTTTTCCCGTTTGGGTTTCCAGGGTAATTATGAGTTTATGTTTGATGATTGTTTGTGGTTGAATTATTTATGAATGGTAATTGGTGTTCAATGTAACTTAACATATCTCTTCGTATTGTTTAGAAAAGAGAAATTTGTGCTAGTTATTGTTTGAGCTTGTTTTATATTAATATGGTTCTCATGGGCTAGTAAAATAGACTAACAACTCTTTGATCATACCCATACATTGATTCTGAAGTAGGAAATCGAAGACCCTCTTTTCCTGAGTCATTGCTATTTATTTAGAAGTTGCTAATTTCATTTTAAGAGTCGTTGGGGGTTCTCTCTCACTCCCAAAGTTGATTTTGTTTCTAGTCGATGTTTGTATTTGGTATGTAGGTCACATTACACACTATCGACTTTGTCAGGGAATTTTCTCTTGCCCATAATTCACATATGGATCATCCTTTGACTTCTAGGGTTGTTTGGGCATTGATTAACTACCCATGAATCAAATACCCATTTTTGTAATTCAGTCAGCTATCAATTTCACCCCATACGTTTTTCGTTGATGTTGAATGTCATACTTGACTTCAAAACATGTTTGATGTGTTGTGGGTTGCCAAAATCATCCCTGAGTGTTTATTGTATGTCGTGGGTCATTGGATTTGTCCTTTAAACATTTTTTACATGTCGTTGGTTATCAAATTTTCCATGCATTCTTTCCCCTCAGTTGTTTGTTGCAAAATCTGACTTTCAAAGGATTTTCCTTCATGGTTGGTCGTTGAATTTGCCTTTTAACTATTTATTTTAACCTCGAGTTGACCCATTTCCGACGGGGTTATTTCTTGGTTGACTTCATATTATTCATTCGAATGAAATTCATTCCTAATCTACCCAATCCACCCACATTTCAATTGGGGTCTCATTTAGTCAGTTTGACTCCCTTGGTCGACCAAACTTTTGTCAGCTTGAATTTCAATCAAGTGTCTTAATCGAATTACCTTTCTTGCAACTTGTTTTCTCATATCAACTTCTAGGTAGTTGACTTCATTGTTATTTGAGCTGACTTGACTTGTGTCTCGTTTGGTCGAGTCTTTCCCATCATCTAAAGAGCCATGGTTATATTTATTTTACAAATATTTCCATGTTGATGAAATGGTGAGACTATAAGCCTCCCATTTGAGGATCATATGGTATCAGATCATAAGTTCAAATGCATTTAGTGAGACCTATATGGTAAGTATATGCAATGATTACAAAAGAAAGGAACAAGAATTGTTACTAGGGATAGAGCGAAGTAGAGCATCAAGGATGTCGGGGGAACATTATGAAGGAGAAGAGGAAGAATATCCTAGGGTCAAGTTGGATCGATTTGCGCAAAGTTTGGCCACATTGGCATCAATGGTGTCACAACTACTGGTAGCGAAGAGAAAGGAAACACCATAAACATAGACTTTTCATGAAGGCCCCAAGAAGGAAGAAAATAATACAGAGACAAAGCGTATGACTAATCTAGTGATGGGAGAGTGCAACTATAGCAAGACACATGTACCTTTCCATGTGGATTCCAAGGTGGAGATCAATCCATATACCAAGGAAGTGGATTCTATCAGAATGAACCAATGGCTACAATAGATGGAAGTATACTTCAACGTGCATGAAGTAATTGGAAAACCAAATATTGTTTTTTCTTGGTTGAAGCTTGATGGCCATGCCTTGACATGGTGGGAGAGTGATTCAGTAAGCAAAGCACTAGGAATGAGCCACCAATGATTGATCGAGAGGTTTTCAAGGACATTATAAAATCTCAGTGTTATCCCATAGGATACGAGGAACACCAACAATAGTATGGAATTACTTCAAGCAGAGACAATGATAATCAATGCAAGAGTTCATAACATAGTTCAAGAAGAGAAAAATTTGAACGGGAGTCTCTCTCAAGAGTCCAGACATGCTAGACAATTATTTGGGGGCATTGTTATCTCATATTCGTATACAACATATGTTATTTATACCAAATAAAATTTACGAGGCCAATATTCAAGCATAGTACCTTGAGGGAAACAAGCATAAGAAACAAACAAGTGATCACAAGAAAGTAGGACCACAGGAGAAACATAGAAAGAGGAAAAACAATAAGAAGTGGAATGAGAAGAATATCGTGGAAAAAAAAAAAAAAAAAAACACCTTCCATCCAACAATGTAAAGGATGTGATCGAAAGGGACACGTTGAGTAGAAATGTTGTAAATTGCACCATGAGAATCACCCCAAATATTTTTAGAAAAGGAAGAAGAAAACATTGATATCAGTGGATGTTGAGGAACGAGTGGATAACACCTCAAACCCAGAAGGGGATATTAACTACACTAGTATTCATAAAGAGGTGGAAATATTTGGTTGTTGTTATAAGGAGGAGAAGGTGATGATTTGCAAGCTGTGCAAATTTAAGTTTTCCATCAATCAAAACTTTGAGGATGAAGTAGTTGTGGATGTGGTTCCTCTGGACATATGTGGATTCATCTTGGGAAGTCCATATTTTTACGTGAGGGATGCCTTTTTTAGAAGGAGAGAGAACCAATATAGGATAGTCAAGGATGGAAACACTTATTCCGTAAATACACACAAGCACAAAGCTAGGCTCTCTTTGATCAATGCTCATCGGGAAAGAAGAATCATGGGCGATACAAATAAGTTTGTCTTATTATTCTCGAGAGAAGGAAGACAACAAGGAGAAGGAAGAGAGTTGGATATGAAGGCATCCTTGGAAGGATGTAGTGGCGAGCAACATTAAAAACTACAACAATTGATTGAATCCTACAAGGAAGTGTCTCAAGAGCCTCAAGGATTTCCACCCAAGAGAGAGGTTGAACATGAGATTCAGTTGTTGCCAGAGTCACCATTGCCTAATATTAGGTTGTATAAGTAGTCTTTCATCGAAGAAAATGAATTAAAGAAGCAATTGTAGTAGTTTTTGGAGAAGGGAGTCATCAAACCCAGTACATCATCATGTGGTTCACCCATCATCATGGTGCCAAATAAAGATGGAAGCTAGAGAATGTGCATTGACTAGTGTTCCCTAAATAAGATCACCATTGAGAATAAATATCCTTTGCCAAGGATTAAGAACTTGTTAGATCAACTAAAACAAGAAAAATTCTTCACTAAGTTGGACCTCAAATCAGGTTACCAACAAGTGAGGATCAAAACAGAAGACGTGTGGAAGACAACATTCAAAACAAGACAAGGTTTGTACAAGTGGTTAGTAATGACTTTTGGATTATGCAATGCACCTGCAATGTTTATGAGACTAATTAATGATGTTCTACGCCCCTTCATAAAATATTTTGTAATGGTATATATGGATGACAAACTAATATTTAGGAATACCTGACAAGAGTACCTCTCACATGTGGCATAGGTACTAAAAACCTTGAGGAAGACTCAGTTGATTTCCAACTTGCAGAAATGTGAGTTTGGAAAGACCTCCTTGATATATATTTGGCACATTATTGGAGGAGGATATTTGGGGGTAGATTCAAAGAATATTTAAGCCATCACCCAATGGCCTATTCCCACCAATGTGACAAAGGTTAGGAGTTGCATGGGAGCAACTCAGTATTTAAGGAAATTCATTGTAAAATTCTCCACAGTAGCAGTGCCATTATATGTCATAACCACTAAAGGAAAGAAATTTTATTGGGGTAAGAAACAAGAAAGAGAATTTGAATACTTGAATATTAAAATATATGATGCTACAGTCTTAGCCATGCCAAATTTTTAGTGACATTTTGAGCTAGATATTGATGCTAGTGGATATGCATTAGGAGTAGTACTCATGCAAGGAGGAAGGCCTATGTGCTACCATTCAGATTTGTTTCGTGGAGAAGTACTTGACTAACCCATGCATGATAAGGAGATCTTCATTATTTCACAAGTAGTGAAGAAGTGGAAGCATTACCTCTTGGGAAAAGAGAGTATCATACACACATCATCGACTCCCTCAGTATCTACATAGTCATAGCAAGATGTAGTAGGTGAGACATTACAAGTGGTTAGGTTTCTTGCATCAATTTAATTTATTGATTAAGTACAAAAAAAGAGTCATAGATAGACTAGACGATGTGCTCTCTCAACCACCACTGAAGAAGATTGCAACAATTGGAATGATAATGCATCTTGAGCCTTTCACTCATGAACTTCTTAGTGTAGATTATGAGGGAGATGAAGATTTCAGAGGAGTCTACAAGTAGATAAAGGAGAGTTTGGTTGATTTCATGGAAGGAAATGACTACCACCTCCAAGATGGGATATTGTACAAATTGGACAAACTATGAATACCCTAGAAAAAATACCTCATTTGATGAGAGAAGCACACACTTCTAGGGTTTTGGGGCATTTTGGCATGACAAAGACAATGGAGAATTTATAGTGGTGTGTGTATTGGAGAAAGATGCAGGAGTGTTATAGCGCAAATTGTAGGTTGGAAAAATCTTGAACCAACCACAAACAAAGTACTACAACTTGGGAATCCTACACCCAATGTCACCTCGATGTAGGTCCTGCACTTCAAGGGCGATGAGGTCACTCTAGGGAGGCGATCTCGGTGACCCTAGGTGGATTGATATGGATATGGAGAATAAAGGAAGTGAATCCCCTATAGGTCAATTCTAAGTGGGATGAAAGGTGGAAAGAGATTCCTTCTAAGTCAAGTAATTGTTTCCCCACAAGTATAGTACTTCTTCGGATGATTGTACCTACCTGAGACATAGTAGAAGACATCTTGCAATGATATATGTTAGTTGGATCAGAAAGTTAAGCTTGTTGTCCCTAATTTTCAGCAATAGATAACAATCTATATCATCAAGTAAATAGTATTATAATTTTCTCAATAAATGCTAGAGATTAAGTAGAAAGTACAAGAGAAAGACTAGTAAATGACTAGCTAAACTCAAGATGAGAAACCAATATTCTAGAATAAAATGATAAGGCTGTTGTAAAAACTTGTCTGCAACAAATTACATCAGCCTTATGGATGTAACATTCAATGTATTAAAACAATTAAATTATCCATTGAAATCCCCTCAAAATTTTCCAAAAGGTGTGTTAGACCAATGGGAGAAAGTTTGCAAACTTTGAACAAAATCCAATGGTTGATAAGAGAGTTATTCAAGCAAATGAGTCAGGGTTTCTACAGCCCTAATGGCTGAAGATGAAATTTTGTAACAAAAGCAAGAAGTATCCCCTTGATGGGGATTCCCTCGTGGTTGTGAGGTGCCCAAGTCACAAGGAGTACAATCTACTTTGCAAGAAGTGAAATGACCGAAAATCACATTTCCCAATGCAATATTTTCTTTCTCCAATGCAATAATAAATGACTAGTGCCTTTACTATTGGGTTAATGGGGTCATGAAAAGAAAGAGCTAGAAAATATACCTCCTTGGGGGTGTAATCCCTTTTACTTTGCAAGGAAATTTTCTCTAGCTGGGGTTTAAGCTAAGAGGGTGTATGTCCTTATACTTCTCTTAGCAAACCCTTGTTAAAGCAATAAGATGAAGCATAAAGTGATGAAGACTATGGTGGGGGTGTGTGCCCTTATACTTCCCACCTAGTTCCTAGCACAATAACCTTGACTTGAAACAAATGATAGCAAGAGAGTAAAAAGCATACCAATTAAAGGAAAAATGCCAAGATAATCCACCACAATAGCAAGAGATAAGCCTTCCAAGGCCAGTGCATCACTCCCATCAACCATAACATCAAGAGATAACCATAAAAAATTCTAAAGAGATCAAAGAGCCAAGGATAGCCGAAAATTTCAGACCAAGTCCTCTGTAAGGTAGCTAGAGAGGTAGTGGGGGGGCCCAGAGGGCCCATAGTGATAATAGTGGAGGTCATTCAATGTAAGGTGGACTAGGTCCACTATATTATTAAATAAGGCCC
>JZKD02S1673916.1:80247-93912 GCA_000966675.3 Picea glauca | reverse complement strand
TGTATTTGGAGCGGTAGCTCAATAGGAGGATGCCCCCTCGAAGAGGCAAGTGAACATGAGATGATCCCTTCCATAATAGGATCCATTGTATGGTGTTGCCCTACCTCAAGGGTTTTCTCTATTTCTTGTGTTAATGTTATAGTGAATGGGTTATGGTTTATTATTGGTTATTTATGAAGTATATTTACAGATCTAGTTTAGGTACTTAACATCCTCTCACAAATGAGGGAGAGTTATGTTAAAATGAGATCTTATGATGTCTTATTTATACAAATGTCACCAAGGTGACTTATCCATAATTTAAGGGGTAAAACACAATATTAGGGGTCAAAATCCCTAATATTTCCCCCTTTACAAAGTAATTCATTTAAAATTCACTTTGCACATAAGAAAACCCTAATTTTAGAATGACATCACCCCTTTAGGGGACGTTTTGGCATTAGGAGCAAGTCGTTGGTGTAGGAGGAGGGTGTCTAGGCTTGCCAAAGCCACATGTCAAGTATCCAAGTTACTTCCTTCATGGTCAAATCCAAATTCACGTCAAAACATCCAAGTGCCAATGTATCAACCACACCACCAAACCCTAACCCCCTTAGGTGACATCATGCCTCTAGAAGAGACGTTTTGCCTCTCCTAGGAAAATTGTTTGGCATGTGGGGGATAGGTTATGTTTCCCAAGTCATATTTGAGGAATTCCAAGTTTTATCTCTCTCATATGGCATGCAGGACCCTAACATCCAACCTGTGGGATTGTATCCCCATGGAAGCCCAAGCTAGGCTTGTTCTCCCAAAATTCTCCACCAACTAGGTCCTGTAAATACAAATGAGCACTCCCTCCAAGGATAAAAATTCATAAAATCATGGTAAGTGAATCAAATCAATAAATAATCCATCTAATAATGTGCATCAAAGATCACTATATCAAAAAATTAACGGTTCAAAGACACTATGCGACTTGTCAAGATTGAATATGGGAGGGTTGACGAGGTGTCCTATTGGGTAGATATTGCCCTATGTCAAGGAGATTTTCCAAGAGATCCCTCTCTAATCCATGTAAAGTGGATGAAGTGGTTGGGATTAATACTCAATGGGAATAGGGCTCATGACATACAAGGTGTTGTAGTGTCTCATTCATAGGTGCCTTTGTAGAGGGTGGGTGGAACTTTTGTCTGCAATGCATTTTTTCCAAGCCCATCAATTTCCTTTTATCTTTGTTTCTTTGTATTTTCTTTCAATATAGAATAAGTAGAGGTTGAAGGTCAGTGCCATGGAATGGTGACCAAATGATGAAAATGTCACCCACAAACACCTAGTGGAAATGAAAAGGTTGGTTCGTGATGAGACACCCTTTCTCTCGGCCATGCAACTAAGATCCATTGCTCTAGTTTGGTGACCAGATGATGACAATGTAATACCACTAGATATTCATGGACGCAATAAGTTGGCTTATGATGAGACCTCCTATCCTTCAACTAACCTTTTAAGCCTTCTTTATTATATTTTGGGTCCCCTTTACTTGAATATAAGTGTTTCATTGCTTTCGTGGGTGATCCTTGGGTGAAGCATCTAGAAGGTTTATACAAGGATTTTATATTTTACCCAACATCAACCCATTTGGGCCTTCAACCCTTTCTTCCCATAGAATGAGGGACAACCCCTTCTTGGTTCAATACACACTAAAATCCAAAGAGATAAGGAAATGGAGGGGAATAATGATGGAAAGTGGTAAGTATGGTCGGTAACAGTACAATGGCTCATTAAGGGAGTTCCTAGTATCAAACCCATTCCCAAAGAAAACCACTTACTAGAGCACAATGTCAACCACCAAGGTGAAGCAGGGAAAAGGGCATAATGTCCAAGCATATATCATGAAATCTAGAGCAATATAATATACAACATAATCAAATGGCTTGAATATTGAAATCATTCTCACCATAATATTGACTTGTACCTCATGGAGCAAGGCCCACTTCCTTCTGGAAGCCATTTGGTGTGGTGGATGCCATCTGCAAACATGTGACCATCTGTGGTGGTGAGTGGGTTTTCCATCTGTACAAAGGGTATTGTTGATCATGTAGTCTCTCGACACTCCATATCTGCAACTTGAGGGCCTCAAGACATCATCTCCTTAGTTATCCACAAAATGGGGATAACACAGGAGAAGGTGGAAAATTTTGTTAGAGGATGTGTTCTTTGCAGCACTATCAAGCCAAGCAACTGAAAAATTGGCTTGTACATGCCATTTCCAGTTCCAAGAAAACCTTGGGAGAGAATCTCCATGGATTTTTTTGGAGGTTTACCAATGATTTGTAGAATCCATGACTACTTGTTCATCGTGGTGGACCTCTTCAACAAAATGTGTGTGCTCATTCCCTTTAAGAAGAAAATATCTAGATGAGAAGCAACTAAACTATTCTTCATCCATGTTTATGTACATTTTAGATTGCCAACCTCGATCATATCTAATTGAGACAACAAGTTCCTGGGATGATTTTGGACAACGCTTTGGGAAATAATGGATACCAATTTAAATTACTCCACTTCCTTCCATTTTGACACTGATGGAAAAACCGAGGTAGTGAATAGGATGTTGGTGCAATTATTGAGAGGTTACAACAACAAACATCCAAAGAGTTGAGATGAGTAGATAGTCTATATTCAACACTCTTACAATATAACACTTCATTCTTCCATAAATAAGTCTCCTTTCGAGACTTGTTTTGGTTATATACCTCCTTCACCATTTGATATCATTTATGGATAGAAAAAGGAAGAAATGGGACTACAAAGAAAAGAACATAAGGAAAGAACATTTGTGGACAAGATTAGGCATATACATCTAAAGGTTCAGGAGCAGCTCAAGAAGCGATAGCAGTTGTACAAAGCCATGCATGTGAGACAAGGTGTGGCTCTATATCTATAAGGAAAAATCATAAGGAGAAAAAATGAAACTCATGCCCCTTAGATATGTACCATTTGAGATCATTAAACAAGCAAATGAGAATTCCTCCAGGCTAAAAATTCAACCTTATATGCAGATCAAATCAGTTTTGAACGTGGAAAATTTGAATTTTTTCGAACCCTCCATGCTAGATGAGGAGGAAGAACATCAAGTTCTTCCGATTGTTGAAGACCTTGAACCTCATGGACTTGAAGAGTTGAAGGAAAACACAATTTGGCAGCACAAGGAGTGGAGAAATCATAGAGGATAGAAAGAAATATCATAGATTGATCTCAAGGGAAAGACTGTAAGGAAAGTGAAGTGGTATGAGAGGAACCATATTGCAAGCAAGTTCCCCCATCTATCCTTGGTATCTTTTGGGGCCCAAAATCCTCCCAATGGGGAAGTGTGATATGAATCAAATTTGACAAGAACTATTGGCTATCGGCACAGGCTCTAAGGTGATCAACACATACGAAGTTTAAGGATATGGATGAAGAAGGAGATCGACTTGTTGGTATGAATGGACCCATGCCATCATAATTGATGTCCAAATTTGTATGTAATATGTATAAAGTCGGGAAATATATTGTTGTACATAAATAAATAATGAGAATTTCATGAGACCTTTTCCACATGGGAGAAAAGACATACAAATAAAGTAAATAATGAGAAACAGATAAGAGATAAGTTGAAGCATTGGGGATGCCTTACCTTCCAACTATCCTTCTGGTCGACTCAGTCTTCTATATCATGTTTCTCCACAATGAGAAAGGGGTTTCTTTCACCGTGGATGATGTAAAGAGGCTACCCAGATGCCACTGAGGAGCATAGAGATGAACTAGAGAGCATGTAATTTTCCCACTATTTAATAATAAAGAGCCTAGCTGAAGCCAAAATAATGTCGGTTTTCCCGTTTGGATTTCCAGGGTAAAAATTGAGTTTATGTGTGGTGATTTTTTGTGGTTGCATTATTTATGCATGGTAAATGATGTGCATTGTAACTTAATGGTTTTATGTGTATTGTTTAGAAAAGAGAACTTTATGTCAGTTATTGTTTGAGCTCATTTTATATTAATATGGTCCCATGGGAAAGTAAACTAGACTAACAACTCTTTAATCATACCCTTAAATTGATTCTAAAGTAGGAAATCGACGACCCTCTTTTATGAGCCATTGCTATTTATTTAGAAGTTTCTAATTTAGTTTTGATATTCGTTGGGGGTTTTCTCTCATTCCCAAAGTCAGTTTTGTTGCTATTTGATGTCTATATTTGGTCTATAGGTCATGTTACACACACTTGACTTTGCCGAGGCATTTTCCCTTTCCCATAATTCACATGCAAATCATCCTTTGACTTCTAAGGTTGTCCAGGTGTTGATTAACTACCCATGAATCAAATATCCATTTTTGCAATTCAATCAGATATCAATTTCGTCCCATATGTTTTTCTCTGATGTTGAATACTTGAATTGACTTCAAAACGTTTTTGAGGTGTTGTGGGTTGCCAAAATCTCCCCTCAGTGTTTTTTGTATGTTGTGGATCATCAAATTCATCCTCTAAACGTTTTTTACATGTCGTTGATTGTCAAATTCTCCCTACATACTTTCTCCTCACTTGTTGGTTGCCAAATATGACTTTCAAAGTTTTTTCCTTCAAAATTGGTCACTGAATTCTCCTTTTAACTATTTATTTTAACCTCAGGTTGACCCATTTTTGACGAGGTTTTTTCTTGGTTGAATTATTCTTCTTCATTCGACCGACAATCATTCCTAGTTGACCTAATCCGCCACATTTTGACTAAGGCCTCATTTAGTTAGTTTGAATCCCTTGGTCAACTGGACTTTGGTCGACTCGACTTTCGATCAAGCATCTGACTCGAATTACCTTTCTTCTGACTTCTAGGTAGTTGAATTCATTATTATTTGAGTTGACTCAACTTGTGGCTTGGTTGGTCGAGTCTTTCATGTCATCTAAAGAGTT
Organism: Picea glauca; assembly: GCA_000966675.3. Lineage (NCBI taxonomy): Eukaryota > Viridiplantae > Streptophyta > Pinopsida > Pinales > Pinaceae > Picea > Picea glauca. The sequence continues at coordinate 88,987 of JZKD02S1673916.1, read as the reverse complement.
AAGGTAATATTTTTTTTACAACGATTTCCATGTTGGTGAAATGGTGAGACTATAAGCCTCTCATTTACAGATCAAGTCGGAAGAGAACACAATCATTAGTAGGTAATTAGGGAATGCAATATTGACTTGCCTTGGTGACTTGGACAAAGAAACACACATCCACAACTCTCCATCCTGAGAATATGGGGAATGCTTGTGCACTCTACAATATACCATCAAAGTTGTCGACCATAAGAGAGATTGTCTCCATGAATTATCCAATAGAATATATGTTCCAACACCAAAGGAGAATTACTCACCCAAGAATCCCATTCCTCAACAAGTCGCCATATTTGATGAAGAGGAAATGTCAATTTTAGGGGTAATGTTGTTATTACATAGCTTGGAGTTCCTCAATAGGAATATAAGTCTTTTTTATGTTTAGATATGTTCATATGTAACTCGAGTTAGGGTAGACAATCAAAGATTTTGAAACTTGCATTCCATTAGGGTTAGAGAGATGAAAATTTGTGTTTCTAATCTTGAAGTCATTCATGAAATAAAAAGACTATATTTTTTCTAAGTTAATTTAAGTTTCAAGGAAGGGACTCACCAATCCTATTTAAGAAGGGCCCACTTGGAGAGGTTGCTAGTGAATGCACCTTTTTGTTTGTATTTTCATTGCATGTGTATCTTTGTTTTGGCATGCTTTCATTTATGTTATGTGAACATTTATGTCAATGTGACTATACTTTTGCTAGCATACCATGAAATTATGGTTGGTAAAGGAACTGGTGTTGTAACTTAGCATGTTATAAATTAGGTTTATTTTCGATGCATTAAATTTACCTTCTAGTAATTAATATTTATATAGCATTTAGTTTTGAACACTTCATTTTACATTCAATAACATTGTTTAAATATGAAAGAGTTATAGGGTTTTGTAACACTTGTCGATAATTCATAAGGCATTTTATGCTTAAAATACATCTATTGCAAAACAATAGAACTATGTTGTAGATAGGATGCATATAACTCATGTAGTTTCCATTTCCTAAAAACATAATACGTAATATAATATCTTGGAAAGTGAGGCATTTATGCCTTTTGGTCCCCATTGGAAAATAAGAGGGGACATAGGAAACTTCAGATAAAAATATTGTATTTCTTTGTAATCCTTTGTAATCAGTTTTTCAAAATATATCGTGTACTTGGGGATTTGGCATCAAAAATAGGAAAGTGTATGCTCTCACTTCCATCTGTGAATGAAGGTTGAAGACCATCAAAATATTTTCACTTCACAACAAGATGTTATTTATCCTCTTGAAACTCAAGTACCTTGTTGTTGTTTCGGCTATGCCGCAACCTCTTTTTTGAATACAAACCTATCCATTTTTGTTATAAAAAAAGTGTAATACATAATCTATTATTTATCTTCTTTTTACACTTGAAGGTTTGATAAATGTTGCATGGCACTTCACATGTATATGATTCTCCTGGTTGAATATAATTAAAGTGTAATCCAGTGAATTTCAATAGCCTTTATTATTGCAATTATTTAGCTCACCAATCACTTCATACATGTCGTGGGCCCAATTTTTTCTATCAATGGAAAGAACCACACCATGCTATCATAATCCTATGCTCAACTTGATGCTAACAATCATTCCAATGGAACTGCTAATAGAATAACATTGAAACCACAATATTTAATTCACACACATGTTGAAATTCAACCTCTATTTTGTGCTTCTAGTTGATATGGAAAAAAATGTTTACGCTGAAAACAAAAGTGAATTGGAAGGAGACTCATCCGAGATCTTTTCATCGAAGTGGCTTATAAAGAATTGTATTAAATGAGCATAAATTAAAGTGCACCATTAAAGAAGGAAAAGCTCAATAATGAAGAGACATAAGCATCAAATCTAAAGACAAAAACTTGATAACGAAGTTCGTCCCTGGTGGACTACGTCTCCGGGTCCTTGTCTCAAATGGGTAGGACTTTTTATTAAATCAGCAAAAGAATTTGGAAAAATACATAAGTATACCTCATTATAGAATTAAGTTGCAGAAGCTTTGCTCAGATCAGAAAACAGACAACACCATTGAATTTGTGGCATCGAATTACCCAAAAATGATTGTCTCCATGCCTCAATCCGACTCTGGCACTCCTATGCCCTTGAGAAATCTCGTCTCAGTTTATGTGCTTGCTCCCTGCATTTAATTCTCTGTACTGCGTCTCGATTTCCATGCCTGGTCATATCGTCGCGCGCCCTCTCTCCGTCCATGGGTAGACTCAGATTATAACAAAAATTGGGGCGGACTACACAATGTAGTCCATTGGCCCAACTGTGGCAGGGCTATAGTTAAGGCGTTTGTATAGGGGGAGGTCCTGAGGTCGAGCCCGCGGGCCTCACCTTTTGGGTTATTATTATTATTATTATTATATATATATGGAATGGAATTTCACAAAATTTAGAGTGTGGCTTAGATTTTTTGGAGTGTACCGTTTGGCCGCCAGATTTGGTGGGCCCACCCTTTTTTATTTTTGAAATTCGATTTTCGTTCCCTCATTGGGAATTTTCCCACTACCACATGGAAGCCCATGACTGGTCCATGTGGCAGCCAACTATTGGGCCATGCCAACCACCTGCATAGTCACCTGCCACATCACCGTACGATCTTCCACGTGGATGTATGGACTGCCACATGGTGCTTTTTTATTGGTCCACGGATTGACCCAAAAATGCCAAAAATGAGTGACATGTGGCAACTTCTGGTGTTGCCACATCACCATGATGATGTCATGCTAATGTCAACATGATAGTGTCTCCTTCTTCCTGTGCCACACACATTGTACGGATGTTGACGTCAACAATACGGATGTTGACTCATCTCCTACTAATTGGGTTAGGTTGACCAAACTTTGACCGTGCATATCTTTCTATCCGTAACTCTGTTTGACGAGCCATTTACGTTGTTGGAAATCTTGTGACGCGCTCTTCGCAATGATTCCACTTTCACTAAGTTTTGAGGACTTTTAATTTTTTCCCTTTCTCTATCTGTTGAGGCCATTTTGAGCTTTATGAGTTGCTTCTATGAATTCTAAGCTATCCTTAGTATTCTTTGGATCCTTTTTGGATCACACCTTCCCACTGAGAGCATTTTGGACCACCAAAAGATTTCATCAATCAACAAATAAGTCAGGTAAAAGTTCCCTCACCTTGTCCTTTTCAATCCACTTTGCCTTCCTTGGATGTGTGCCCTTTAAACCTACTCGAATATAATCAACATCACCCTTGCATGAAGTCCTCATCCTTCTGTCTAGGATGATATCTTCCTTTAATAAATCCAAATACTCGGGAGAAAACTCATCAAATTAAGGTGTTGAAACTTCCTCGTCGATTCATGATTAAGGGAGGCTCAAAAAGTTTCAATTTCTCTACATTTACAGCTAAGTAGATATGGATATAAGGTGGAAGATCTGGACGAAAATAATTGGTACCACTTTTCTCCAAAATAGTGAAGGGTCCATAATGAATGAGCTCGAGTTTATTACCTTCACCCTTCAATCTTTCCTTGCTAATGTGAAGCCATACCTGGTCTCCAACCTGGAACTGATGATCAACCTTGTGTTTGGCATGCTGAGCTTTATACTGTGCTTGAATTTTATCCAGCTATTCCCTGACTGCTTGGTGTACCTGTTGGATCCTCTGGATGAACTCGCGATATTTGTCTTCATTTATTTCTTCATTTGAATCGACATATTTCCCATACATCAAGTCCAAAGGAACTTTAGGTAAATACCCAAAACATGTCTTAAAAGGAGAACACTTAGTGGGGGAATGTAAGGTTCAATTGTAATCATGTTGTACATAGGGTGTCTGTTCATCCCATAACTTGGGATTCTTGTTGCAGTAGCCTCGAAGAAAAAGTACCATTGTTCGGTTAACAACCTTTGTCTATCCGTTGGTCTATGGATGGAAATAAATGCTCCTCTTCAACTTGGTGTCCATCATTCTCTACAAGCTTGTCCAAAAATCCCCAGGGAATTGAGTATCTTGATCCGAGATAATGGATGTGGGTAACCCAAAGTGAACCCAAACATACTAAAAGAAGAGATTAGCAGTTTGCTCAGCAGTGATCTGCTTTTTACATGGCATTAAGATACACATCTTGTTGAACCTATCCACTACAACATACAAATAATCATGACCCATTTTCGACATTGGTAAACCCCCTAAAAAATCCATGGAGATATTTTCCCATGGATGGGATGGAACATGCAGTGGTGAGTATAGCCCCAATTTTCTATTAGTGGGCTTACAAGTAGAACACATTACACACCCCCTTACATATTTAGTTAAAATTTCCTTCATTTGAGGTGAGTAACAAAACCTCTGCAAATGAGCCATAGTTTTTCCTACCCCAAAATTCCCAGACACAAGAGAAGTGTGAGATTCTCGTATTACATGGAATCGTTCACTTGTAGGAATACATAGCTTTCCAAGATGGTAGAGTAGTTTTCCCTGTAGAGAATAGTTCTCTACCTGTGCACCATGGGTTATATTCTCATATACTTCTATAAAATATTCATCAATGGCATATTGTTCCACATAGCTATCATGAGATAAAGAAACATTCTTCAAAATAATAGAAACAACAACATGAGGTCTAGAAATCATAGCAGCTACCTTGTTACTCGTACCCTTTTTGTACTTGATTACCAAATGAAATTGTTGTAGGAAACCCATCCATCTGTAATGTCGAGATTGTTGCAGTTTGGTTTGTGCTTGGAGATATTGTAAGGGTTGATGATCTGTATGTATGATTTTTTCCTTCCCTAACAAGTAGTGCTTCTATTTCTTTACTCTTTGAACTAATGCATACAACTCTTTATCATATGCAGGATAGTTAACAACAACTTGGTTAAAAGTTTCAGAGTGGTAACAAATAGGCTTACGATATTGCATCAATACTGCACCCATGGCATATCCGTTGGCATCTGTCTTGATATCGAAGGGATGTTGAAGATTCGACAATGCTAAGACTAGTGTGGTACTGATCTTTTTCTTCAAAGTGTCGAAAGCTTTTTGTTTCTTTCCTCCCCACTGAAAATTGTTCTTCACACTAGTTAAGGCATGCAAAGGAGCTGCTACAAAGGAGAAGTTTGAAATGAACCTCCTCCAATACTGGACTGCACCTAAAAAGATCCATATCTCGGTTACACTTTTGGGCTCGGGCCAATTTACAATTACATCAATCTTGGAAGGATCAATTTTTAATTGTCCTCCTCCTACAATATGACCTAAGTACACAAGTGCAGTCTTACCAAATTCACATTTGGACAATTTTACATACAACATTTCCCTTTGCAAAGTATCCAATACTTTCTTTACATGCCTCACATGTTCATCCCAAGTCCCACTAAATATTAGAATGTCGTCTAAATATACAATCCCAAAATCATATAGAAAATTCCTGAATACATCATTCATCACACGCATGAAGGTTTTCAGAGCATTACAAAGCCCAAACAACATAACTAACCACTCAAACAATCCATGTTTGGTTTTAAAGGTAGTCTTCCATGCATCATGTTCTACAACCCTAATCTGATGGTATCCACTGCGTAAATCCAACTTAGTGAAATAAACAACATTCTTTAACTGATCAAGTAAATCATCTATACGAGGAAGAGGGTATCGATTTTTCACCGTGATTTTATTTAAGGCCTGGTAATCGGCACACATTTTCCATGTGCCATATTTCTTTGGTACCATCACGATCCAAGAACCACAAGGAGATGAGATGGTCCTGATGACCCCTTGATCCAACAATCCTTGTACCTGCTTCTTGATCTCTGTCATCTCTACAACTGACATCCTGTACATGCCCACATTAGGAAGAGGAGAATCTTGTTGAAGATGTATTTCATGTTGGATTTCCCTCTTAGGAGGTAATCCATATAGTTCCTGAAAAATATCATCATACTTAGAAACAATATCAATTAATTTTTTCTTATGAGAAGGATCACATCCTTGGAAATCGTTGGATGTTCCGACATCTTTCTCCCTTACGACCATGAGTACATATCTCTTATTAGTGTTTATGAGTCTCTTCATTTGTCCTGCACTAACAAGTGTTGTGTTTACCGTCATGCTGTGAGATCTAACAATATATTCCACTCCCCCCTTAGTAAGGTGGTATTTGTTCTCATGACGAAAGAAGACTGCTTTTCTATCATAAAGATAAGGACTCCCCAACACTATTCCACATATGTCAAGTGATACAACATTCAAATCCACTTCGTCAATCAACTTTGAAGTAATATCAAATCTAACCCAACATTGCTTGGTGACATTAGCTTTTTCTTTATCACATACCCAACCAAGAGGATAAGGCTTTGGATGTGGTTTTGTTTCAAGACCCATCTTTTTGACAAGTGCTTCAGATATCAAGTTTACTTGGGAACCCGGATCAAATAATGTATCTACCTTAGTGTGTTTAGATACAACTCTTATATGAAATAATTCATTCATCTTTCATTCATCATCATGAGATTCATTATTGGAATTTGAACTAGCATGAAGGGAATCTTTATCTTGTACTCCAACCGCTGTGACCTTTCAGAACCAAGATCTTGTTGAACTATAGAAACGGTATTTGTCTTCCCCTTTCCATCGAACTGTTTCGGTCTCTTCTCTGGATGTAGTTTCCAAAAGTGTTCATCATCATAACCACTTTTCTTGCAATGAGTGCAAGATGGATTTCCTTCTTCTCTCTTTACAATGGCAGTCTTCTTTTCCTTCCTTTTAAACTTCTTAAATGGCTTATGTGGGATATTGGAAGGTTTCTTTGTGGGATCCTCTTGAACATGCTTTCCCCTGTTCTCAAGGTGGGTGGCTTGCACACAAAATTTTTCAAGTTTGGTGAGGTTAAACAATAACAAAGTATGATGAATATAATTGTGAAGTGCACCAATATACTTCATTAAAGTTTCATAAGAATCCAAAGGAATGTTTAATGCAAGATCTTTCTTCCTAAATTATTCTGTGAAACTTTGTACAGTTTGAAATTTACTTTGTCTTAAAGTTTTCCATTCCATCATTGCTTTATGTAAATAACCCAATGGATAAAATTGCTTCCTTATCGTTGATTTAAATTACGACCATGAGGAAACAAGATTACCACACTTACTTTTGTCCTGAAGTTTTCTCTCCCACCATACGAGAGCGGTGCCTTCCAACAGAAGAGAAGTCAGTTTCACTTAACTTCCTCTTCATCAATTTTTTGAACATGACAATATACTTCAAGCTATCGGATCCAATTATCTAGCTTTTCGAGATTAGCATCTCCATTAAACACAGGTAAAGAAAATTTCACATTAAGATTTAATAATGGTTTCTTAAAAGAATATTTATGGATCGAATGATGAGAATGCTCAGAGGAAGAAGAGCTAGAACTTGATGGTGAAGATGGAGGCTCAGGAGGGTCTCCTCCATCCCCTTGATTTACCAAAGAATTATCATTAGATTTTTCTTTCTTTTTCTTCCCTTTATTCTTCATCCTCTTCTCGTAGTCTCCATACATTCATTTGACCATTTATGACATGTGATAAAAGACCATATGGAAGTTTTTCTCCTATTCATCACGCTTGTCCTCTTCAGCCATTTTCTTCCTTCGGGATGCACGACCAACTTCAAGATTGAAAGTATTAAGAGTTCCTTCACCCTGCTTATGCTTGGCCCTAGTAAGCATTCACACTCAACAATTCACATCAAATATGACTACTCTAATACCAACATAATCCAGGATCTTTTCATCGAAGTGACTTTTAAAGAATTGTATTAAATGAGCATAAATTAAACTGCACCATTAAAGAAGAAAAATAAAAATAATGAAGAGACATAAGCATCAAATATGAACACAAACAATTGACAATGGAGTTTTTCCTTGGTGGACTACGTCTCTGGGTCCTGCTCTCAAATGGGTAGGCCTTTTTATTAACTCAACAAAATAATTTGACAAAATACATAAGTATACCTGATTCTAGAATTCAACTGCAAAAGCTTTGCTCAAATCAGAAAACATACAACACCATTGAATTCATGGCACAAAATTACCCAAAAATGATTGTCTCAATGCCTCAATCTGATTCTATCACTCCCAGGCCCTTGAGAAATATCGTCTCGATTTCTGTGCCTGCTCCTTGCATTTAATTCTCTATATTGCATCTTAATTTATGTGCTTGGACGTATCATCGCACACCCTCTCTCCATTTGTGGGTAGACTCAGCTTATAAACAAAAAGTGGGGTGGAATACACAATGTAGTTCATTGTCCCAATGGTGGTGGAGCTATAGTTAAGGCGTTTGTGTAGGGGGAGGTCCCGTGATCGAGCCCGCGAGCCTCCTCTTTTGGGTTATTTTTATAACATATATATATATATATATATATAACTATATATATATATATATATATATATATATGAAATGGAAGTTCACCAACTTTAGAGTGTGGTTTAGATTTTTCAGAGTATTCCATTTGGTCGCCAGATCTAGCAGGGCTCTGCCAGATTTGGAGGGCCCGCCCTTTTTTATTTTTTAAATTCCTCATTGGGCATTTTCCCACAGCCACATGGAATCGGGACGTCACTTACGTCAACATGTGTTAAAGTCACAAGAGGGATTTCACCCGGATGAGGAGAGTCCTCAGGAGTACCCTCAGGTGTTGCTTCGTGCAAAGGTTCAGAAGTTTTC
>JZKD02S1673916.1:58540-70387 GCA_000966675.3 Picea glauca | reverse complement strand
CCTGGTAATATCATCAGCAATTCTAGTTGCAAGAACATGATTAGGATCTTTTAGATCCTTGATTACAACTTGGTGAGGTGAAAACTCTATGGTTTTACCTTCACCTGAATGAGTGATTTGATATACTTATAGAAGGTTACAAGAAATACTTGGAACACATAATACATCATTGAAATGGCCATTTTCTACTTGTATTGTTTCATATCCTTTAACACTAAGAGATCTAACATCACCAACAAATATTTTCTTGGTGTTACATTCATTTAGAGTAGAAAATATGTCTCTATCCTTAGCCATATGATAAGATGCTCCAGAATCAATAAGCCACTTATCAGAAGTAGAAGTAGAAGGTGTATTGAAGGAGAAACTAGAAGCAGAAAGTGCATTTCCATGAGAAGAAGAAGAATAAGTAGAATCAATACTGATGTTGTGCTTCTTCATCACTGCTTCTAAAGCTGCCATCTTCTTGGAACATTTGGACTCATCATGACTATCTTTATCACAAAAATTGCAATGTTTGTTAGTATTCTTATTTTTATATTTTTCTCCTTTGTCACCATTAGGATTTGAAGCTGTCTGAGTGGGTTTGGGACCCTTATATTTCTTGTTGTTGTAGCGATGATGTTGATACTTGGGTTTATCTTTCTGCTGGGCAACTAAGGCTTTGTTAGAGGTACCTACAGTGTTGATCACTCCAAGTTGTATAGGCTTATCTTCCTCTCTAATCAAAGAAGCACAAAAGGACTCAAGAGTGGGTTTTTCATAAGCTTTCCCTAGAGCCTCTCTCATGGCATAAAATGTAGATACAAACACAAAATATGCACTACCTAGCTTAGAAATAATAAGATATATGCAACACTCTTCCTCCATTTTTATCTTACATTCTTCACATAAAATTCTGAGTGTTTTAAACTTAGATAAATAGTCTCCAAGGAAAGAAAAATCACTTGGACTCAAGGTCAATATTTGATTTTCTAACTGTTGTGCTCAAATAATATTGAGTTTACCAAACACAGATTCAATCTTTTCCCAAGCTTCTTTGGGGTCATCAATTTCTTGAAGGTAGTACCTTAAATTAAGAGAGATGGACATTCCGATTAGTCCTTGTGCTTCGTCATTCCTATTATCCCACTTAGTTTTCTTATCATCATCAGTGGGTGATTTTTCCTTTCCTAAGGTAATCCGGTACAAACCTTTACTTCTTAATAAATCTTCCATATGGGATTTCCATTGGAAGTAGTTGTTGCTAGTAAGCAAGACATTACTTGTAGAATCCATATTAAATATGCAGATAATATGGAATTAAAAACTGAAACTAATGATTTGGATGGAAAGAGCTCAAAAAATAATGCGGTTTAAAAAAAAACGGCACTGAAAACGGACTTCTAATGTGAGAGTTATGTCCTTTTAAAAAAAAAGCATAAACGGTAACCAACTGACCACGTGATAGTGTAAGTTGCTTTATGAAGTGACCCACTTTTATAAAGAGAAGTGGGGATCACTTTTACAATGAAGTTACTTTATAACAGAAACGTTGCATGCAAAATAAATAAATCTAAAATAAAATATTAAAGCTACTTATAGTGATTCACTTTTATACTTGAAGTGAAATACACTTTACAATGTTAGCATGAACTTTTTCAAAAAGGTAACAAAAGAGAGACTTGAACTCAAGACCTCTTACTTAGTAAGGCAAGTTTTAACCAAATGGTCTAACAAAACATATTCTAATGTTCAGAAGGAGGATTGGGGGTTTTGGTGTTGTTGTTGAAGACAGCCTTGGAGAGCGTGCTAAGAAAAAAACTCTTTTCACACAAGAAAAAAAATTCGCTTCTCGATGCCAACAAGGGTTAGATCTCGGTTAGCTTACCCGGAAGATGCACCTTTTCCTATCTGTTTTTTATTTACTGAGATTGCACAGGGGACGAGGAAAAGAGAATACGTGGATCTAAAAGAGTAGCAACCCAGAAATAAAAAAAAATACGAACCGAAATAAAATCAAAATAAAACTTTGCAGAAATTTAAAAAATGTGTATTCAGGCTTTATACCTTCGGATCTGACTGTAATGGTCATATCTTGGGCAAACGAAAACCTTTTTGAGTGAAACGAAAAGTGTTCCTAAATGAAATGAGTGATCCGGACACAATGGAACAGTCCTCCTAGCCCATAAATGTACGAAAATTCCATAAAATCGAGATGAATAAACTCGTCTTCACGATCTCGATCTACAACAGGAGCGGGTCTTCAAACACGATCTGATACCATGTTCGACAACACAGGTATTCCAACAGAGGATGAAAAACTTCAGTAACCACTCACATAACCATATCAAATATCAGCACATCGATGTTTTCACGTGGTAAAACCCCTATGGGGAATCATCCACGACCCCAACCAACGTGGCCACTTGGAGCAGTTTATTAATGAAAAGAAAAAGATTGCAGATATATTTTACAAGAGAGTTTCTCACAATCGATCATCGACAAATGACCCTCCATGCTCTTTAAATAGATATCATGGACCAATTAGGTGTTAATCCATGGATCAATGGTCATTAAGATCGAGGAGGGTATGAACCGTCAAATCACTCTATGTCGGGAACATATCACGACCGTTGAATTTCCTAACTACAAATGCATACTAATGCATACTAAAGAAACACACTAAGAAACACACTTTTACCTAACGACATATTAGACCAAGTAGATCTTAACTAACTCTTAAGTGTCTAAATATCCTAACAATTATTAGAAGTCAGTTAGATGAAAAGGAGAAAATGATTGGAATCTAGGAAGTAGAAGTAGTCTCTTTAAGGAAATATATTCAAAAGAAAGATATGCAGAAGAAGAGCACCAAAATATTGGATCAAATTATCAACAGTCAAAGATCATCAAGTGACAGATCTAGACTAGGATGCAATTAAGTACAGAAAGGGTCTAGCTCCAAGACAACATAATAGAAAGCAGAACAAAGAAGCTATGTAGAGGTTGCTAGAGATTCAGTCACGAAGGAAGAATGCAAGCCCCCAAAGAAGAACATTCTAGAAATAAAGAAGACAAATTCAAGAGTGAATCACAAAGAAGATCATCTATTCCCAGGTATCAAAGATCTTTTTATGGTCATTACTTTAATTGTGCTAATTTTGGACAAAGCTGTAAACTATAGAGCCTATGCCAAGAATAGAAGAAAAAATGTAGGGTACTTAAATAACAATTATCCTAGAATATCTTATGAAACATACAACGAGAACCAAAAAAATTTTGGTTCATTGAGCAATAAAGTTTAATGCTACAAATTCCACAACTATGGACATATAGCTCATGATTGTAGAAGCATGATGGATACCTATATGAAAGAGAAAATTGATATCAAATATAAGAAGATTTGGAAAAGAAAACAAGAACATGTAAAAGAAGAACAGATGAATGAAGGACATCAAGAAGTCATACTCTTAGGATTTGCAGTAGTACAAAATCATGATGAATCGAGAGGCAAAGAGAAAGATGTCAGATTTCAGGAAGAGGATGAAAAGGAAAATGATGAAGAGGAATAATACTCCACATTAGAGCAGATATTTTTCTAAGCCATCCGGCTTGGAGAATCCCAAGTAACATGGATATTGAAAAGGGGGAGTCTATGCAGTGGTTTTTATAGTTCAAAGATCCATCAGATAAAATGAAGTGTTTCAGATTAGTGTTACATATATTTGATTTAGAGTGATTTGATGGCAGAGGTACAGGATGTTCTATGACATATTTCTTGGTTAAGGAACATGTTTAAGAATACATACTCATGTAGGTATGGAATATCAGCTGACAAACACAAGGAATATCATTGGTACACTGTTTGATGTAAATATTCATAGAGGACATATTCAGGAAGGAATATATTCATTGCAGAATGTTGCAGATTTGTAGAGTTTGATTTGCGATTGAGAAGACCAATGGGAATAACTGTTTTAGTTTTAGATATAGGTGTGTGATGATCAGTTGCAATGAATTCAAATAATCCTTTAGAATAGTGAAGTGGAATATGGGCCAGGATTGTGGACAGTTGAGTAGCAGAGTCATGAACAGTATGGGTCACATGGAAAAGGATGGATTCATAATGCACTTGGTAGGATTGGAAAGATATATTTCATTGGATGAGAGATCGATTCACAAATTGGTTTAGAAAGTGGTATAGAGATTGATTCAGAGACTAACTTAGAGACAATTGGATGATTTTGATAGTGAAATATTCGAATGCTTTTATATATGTCAGTGACTTACAAGAGGAAACACAATTGAAAAAAAAATCCAAAAGGAAGCAGGTACAAGAAGACCTACATTTGATCTGCATGAAATCTTGTAGAGAAGTCAAGGGGAGAGAAATAGTCAAAGAATAGATTAGGAAATGTCAGACAAGGGGAGAAACCCAAGAGAGAGAGTTACCATTTTTCCCGGGATATCAAAGGGAAGGTAAGAGAAATATCTATGAAGAGAAAGAACAGAGGCATGAATACAAGGGGAGCAACCCCAAGGGAGATACCATTTTCCATTGATTTCAAAATGGGAGAGATAGAAACATTGATGAGGAGTGATGGACACAGGGGGAGCATGAACATGAGCATGGTGTTTCCATGTCTAAGTGTTGCCATCAATGCCAAAGAGGGATATTGTTGGACAATTGGTTTGGATAGTTGGTTGTCATTGATGTCAACCGTCGAAGATTGATGTCAACCCTTGGAGAATTATGAAATACCCATAGATGTGGATGAGATCATTGGATGGTTGATTGTCATTTGTATGATTGAGATTGATGGTGAGTTAGTTGTCATTGATATCAGTTGATGTCAACAATTATGTTGGATACACTTGAATAATTTTGGTAGCATCGAAGGTATGGTCATGGATCTTGCATTTGATTGAGGAATAAAGACATGAAGGTTAGTATACTTGCATGTAAGAATATCATACATGGATAGTATGTGTCATGTCATTTTGGTTATATATGGTACACCATGTAGTTCCTCACGGTTGAGGAGATATGGATCTTTGAAGTTGGAGGACCCTCAAGAATATTCTAGAAGCCTCTATAAGGTCATCAAGAAGCTTGACCAGTCAAAGTGGTTGCAAAACTATTAATTAATTGTTGAAAGATTAATTATTTCAAGGATTAATTAATTATCGAAAAATATTAATTAATGATTGCAAGGATAATTAATTATTGCAGGGATAATTAATTATGGGAGGGATAATTAATTATTGCAGGGGTAATTAATTATTGCATGCCATTATCGAAAAATAAGAGTCCAAGTTTAGATGTTGGAGTATTGGTTGTTATTGATGTCAAATCTTAATCAAAGTTTCATGTCGAAGTAAAGTGGTAGTAAACAAAAGATAATAGGTTGCATGTGAGTTGCATTCCATCATGAGTTGCATGGCAATTGCATGTCATTAATAATTTTCTCTTTATAACATATAGAAGAGTCCATTGCAGATCACTTATGTGTATTCACTTCTGATAATACGGGTTGGAGGCAGAGAAGTCCAGGTGAATTAAAGAAGGACAAAAATCCAAGGGAGGATGAAGTTTTTCTAAGATATGTTATTTGCAGGTCATCTTACCATTTTCACTATAATATTTTTTATAGAATGATTCATGTAGAGAAAATTAGAGGCTATTGATAATACATATCAAGGTACCTGTGGTAGAAATTTTAGCTTCTGGGTCATTTTAATTTTGTAGATACACTATGTGGAAGATAGGGATTTTGACTAGTCCTTAAATTAGTTTTAAATAGGTGTTCTGGGTAAAATAGTCATAAAATATTCATAGAGAATAAAAATGTTGTGAGACCAATTTCAATGGAAATATTACAAGTCGTAGTTTGTTTTGTGATATTTTAAAAATAAGATATCAAATATTGAGCACGTGGCATGTCGTACAAGTTTGCTCTCTAGAATAGGCCAGAATTCAGCGAGGTCTTCTATTTTCTCTATAACTCCTTTTAAGGAATATTCAAGGAGTAAAAATAGGAGGAATTTCATAATACATACTGAAGAAGGTTGGGTACAAGTTTCATACTTTTATTCATTGCAGGTACAAAGTTATTCTTGTTGAAAGTTAGGGTTTGTGACTAATCCAAAACTAGTCATGTGAGACTGAGGTAAAGGTTTATGAAGGTTCTATTCTCTTGTTGTTGAAGTTGATAAAGGTATGAAGGTCTTTGATCACATACACCAGGTCAAATACAAGATCATAGGTTGTTTTGATAGGTTGACAGTGACAGGTTGTGGTGACAGGTTGATAGTGATAGGTTGTGGCGATAGGTTGACAGTGATAGTGATGGTATATCAATCCAATGACAAGTATAGTGACAGGTTGATGTGGTAGTGACAAATTGGTCTACATTTATATTTCAAGGCGGTTGGACGGGGAAAGGAAAGGGGGTTGTATCCTCCTGATTGGAGCCAGAAAATTAGGGAGTTGGAGCTTCCTTCAGGTTACAGCCTGTAAATAGGGGGTTGGAGCCTCCTTATATTTGTAACTGGAGAAATAGGAATTTGGTGCTTCCAATGAATGTACTCTTTGATAAATAAGAAAAGCATTCCATGATTTTCTCCCACATTGGGTTTCCACGTAAAATTTTGGTGTACTGTGTCTATGTGATGTTTATGGTGTTGATGATATTTTGAATGCTCATAATATTCATTGGAGGTTTTATATTATGATTAAAAGTACTAATTGTGTTCATACTAATTCACCCCTCTCCCCCTCTTAGTATTCCAACAGGATGTGCTTGAGAAAGATTAGAGTCAATTTCATGTTTTAGAGTTCTAGCACTAAGCTAAGTGAGATAGATTAAAGATAACAAGTAGGTTTATGCCTTGTGGATCCATAGCCTTGTATTAGGGTTGGAATATGTAATAGAGTGCCTATGGTTGGGAACATTCTTCATTTTTATCCAATTGGTGGAGAATTATAGATAAGATAAGTATTATTTGTTGTTTTATGAATATGCAAAGTTCCTATCATTGTTGTTCATTTCTACTATTCATTACTAGTATGGATTGGTGATTAATTGGAAAAAAAATCATGCTTTCATATTATTTTATAATGCCTCAAAGAGTTGTAGGTATATATATGTCCATGTAAATGGAAATGCCTTTAAAATACCTTGCATTATAGTTTAGTATTTAGATTTAAATGAATTTCCCTAGATTGCACATATTCATCCTTAGTACGCATAAATAGGGTAATTGATGTTCTTTGAGTACCCCATTACATCAAAATGAGTATAGAGGGGGTCAGCTACAATATTATAGAGTGGTATAAAATTTCATGTTTTGGCACTAGGGATGTTATGTGCAAGAAACTTGATTATTGGGGAATTTACAATTTGCAAACTAAGTGTTTTACATAAAACAAATGAGAAAAAATGGAAAAAATAACACCAATAGCACCCAAGGTGTGGATGAAGGGATATGAAATTCAAAGTCAAATTGATAATAATTCTTATGGAATGTTTTAAGAGTAATTCTGATATGAAATTAGGAAACTCAAAGTTTGGAAACTAGGAAAAAATGGATAATTGGAGAAATTTGGTGAAAATGCCTAATTTTACTAGTAGTGGGGTTAGAATTTAGTCTTGAGAAAAAAATTAATGAAATTTAAAGAGTGATCATAGTTGGGAAGCCATGGTAGAGCCATTAGAAATTCCATAGAAAAAAATCAAAGGAAAATAGGACTTTAGCTTTAAGGCTTTAGACCACATGCATCACCCCATTCATGTAGGTTTTAAAGCTACACAATGGAAGGTGTAATCATTTTGGACCCCTAGTAATGTAGACAATAGATGTTGCTTAATAACTATAGATGGATCTAAACCCATGGGGAAGTAGTAGGTTGGTTACTAAAGGCAAGGATCATGCAGAGTGGATCTAAACCATAGATCATATCTGAATCATTAGTCAAGGATCAATATAGGAAAGAGAGACATGGAGAAAGGATTATGTGGCATAAGCATGGGATGTGGACTAACCCCACAAGTAGAGGTGAATCCATATTAAGGATCCAAGTTAGATTGAAAAGGAATATGGAGGTGTTAGGCCTTAAGAAACATTGGATAAAGTTTTCTTTTAAGGAAAGGGGGGTGTAGAGAAAAGTTACACATGACGCAACACTATTGGCCTGGGTTGAAATATCCACCCTATAAAGGCCAGCCTTTCCAATCCACAATATCTAGGCCATTGGATAAAAATACAATCAAGGGATAGATTTTAACCTATGGGGAAGTTGAACGTTATTTAGCATTGGTGGAATAGTTGTGAGGTTGTCATTTGTCATGTTTTTAATTTGTGTGGGTCATAAAATAACATGATATAGATAGGGGGTAATTATTACCCATATAATCTTCATTTTCCATTACAATCCTAATTTACAATGGGTAAAGAATGCAAGGTATAAGATCCCAAGATTTAAACAATGAAGGGCCATGGGAGGGAGTAATCTAAACCATATTATGGTTGAATATCGATGGTGGAGATGGAATGTTATCCTTTATGGCTGATTCAAAAATCCTTAGATGTCAATTAGTTCTTAAGAAGACACTAACATCCGACCAGGTTCAGGAAATTAATATCGTTATGACTATTTGCAAAATAAACTGTAAAAACACTTTCTTATCCATAAACTTCATTAATTGATAAAAAATTGTGGAAATAAGAATTCCAAAATAGAGAAAAATAGAGACAACAAGAACAAGGCATATTACATAAGTTGTTAATGGAGTTCACCCATATTGGTCTACATCTCTAGGTCCACTTCAAATCGAGAGATCGCTCTATTAATGCTCAAATGCTTGATACAATAATGACTCTAACTTGTTTTTTTTACAATGACCTTCAAATATGCTACTCAACCCTAGAAATAGAGGTCACTACTGAATTCCTCTCGAAATTCTGAGAAAAATGAGTACAAAAACTATATACTTCTCTCAAAGAACTCTATGGTATGCAAATCGAGACCAAAATGAACTCAATTCGAGTTATTGGCAAGAACTTTGATGTAACCACTCTACAACTTGGCACACAATTATTTGTTCTCGCTCGTGGAACACATTCCCATGCTATCAAATGGTTGATCATGTGGATTTTATATAGGTTAGGTTGGAGGGTCAAACACCACCCGACTCCATAGATTCTCAGGGAAAATTTAATTAAATTTAAATATAAAGATTCTGATTGGTTTTAACAAACCATACCATTGGCGCAATAGTCAAAGCTTATGTTTAAGTCGTTGGAATATTCCTGAATATTCTATTAGAGGTCTTAGGTTCGATCCACGTCGATCCAAACAACATTTTATACCCCTTATCTAATATTGTCCAATTGGATAGTGTCATGTGGCACTCTCTGATTGGTCCACATTTCATGCTCTTACTAGTCCACATGTTGAACAGTCAGCACCATGTCAATGCATATTCAGCCTGCCAATTAGATGTATGGATGCCATGTGGAAACTTCTAACCAATCCACTTTCTTGTATGGATCTTCCACCTGACTTCCATGTCAATATATGGCCTGCCACGTGTCATCCTTGCAGTGATGCCACATGGACCATACAGATGCCACGTGGAAATTTTTTACTAGTCCAAATGGGTGTCGAAAGTGACAAAATTGAGTGAAACATGGAAACCTCTCATGTTGCCTTATCACCATGTGCCTTGTCAGTTGTATGGATGGCCATGTGGAAGCATGTGGGCCTACCACATGGCACCCCCATTTTGTCATTTTTCTCTGTTTCGTTGAAAGTTTGAAAATCCATAACTTCCTCATACGACATATGTTTGATGCAATTTATGCATCCTTGGAAAGATCTTGTTGATCTCTATGCAATGAAGTCATTTTAATTAGCATTTGAGAAGATCAATTTTTGAGCGTTTCGGATCCTCCTGAAGAACTTTTGGACCTCCAAATTTATGGATCACTTAGAAATGGAGTGAGAATACTTCTGCCTCACTTGTCCAGTATCATCCATCCATCATAATTGGATAATGAGCACCTAAATCATCACAATAAAAACTGAAACAACATTTTTGATCTAGTTAATCATTCCCTCAAATTCACAAAATCTGCCATTCATTGTTCCAGCTACTAATCATACTCCACTGACTAGCATAAAATTGAAAAAAAAAACTAAATATACATATGTAAAATATAATGAACCATCAAAATATTTTTTCTTCTTAACAATAACAACATCAACCAAAGGACCTATTATACTTTCAACCGTAGGATGCAAATCTGGATCATGGATACTAGCATTAACTAGCATTTTCGCATGTCCTGTAGTGACAACAGTCAACTTAGTCTTTATCTGATGAGATCTCACAATGAATTCAATCCCATCCTTGAAAATATGATACTTTTTGTGTTCCCTATAGAAAATGGCCTTCCTTTCATACAAGTATGGGCTTCCCAAAACCTTCTCACAAATATCAAATGGAACCACATCTAACTCTACCTCATCAATGAAACTGGATGTGATTGCAAACCGTAACTTACATTTCTTAGTTACATGTAATTGAGAATTATCAAAAATCCACCCAAATGATATGGTCTTAGATGAGGCCTAGTTTCTAGTCCCAAATTATTAACAACTTGCTTTAAAACAAGATTTACTTGTGATCTGCTATCAACAAGTGTATCAATCTTAGTGTGAAGTGTGCTTTGAGATAACTCGTAAATTAAACAAGTAATTTTTTTTGCTTCCATCGGGGATTACATTATCCTTTGTAGAAGAAGCACATGATCCCATGATCATGTGCTTCTTATGCAAAGGATAATGTAATCCCCGATGGAAGCAAAAAAAAATACTTGTTTAATTTACGAGTTATCTCAAAGCACACTTCACACTAAGATTGATACACTTGTTGATAGTGGATCACAAGTAAATCTTGTTTCAGAGAAAGTTGTTAAGAATTTGGGACTAGAAACTAGGCCTCATCTAAGACGATATCATTTGGGGTGGATTTTTGATAATGCTCAATTACATGTAACTATGAAATGTAAGTTACGGTTTTCAATCACATCCAGTTTCATTGATGAGGTAGAGTTAGATGTGGTTCCATTTGATATTTGCGAGAAGGTTTTGGGAAGTCCATATTTGTATGACAGGAAGGCCATTTTCTATAGGGAACACAAAAAGTATCATATTTTCAAGGATGGGATTGAGTTCATTGTGAGATCTCATTAGAAGAAGACTAATTTGACTTTTGTCACTACAGGGCACGTCAAAATTCTAGTTAATGCTAGTATCCATGATCCGAGAGGGGGGGTGAATCAGTAATAGAAAAATTTAATCATGTTTAACCATACAATCCAAGTGTTATATCAATGAAGCATTATCATCCAATAACTACAAAGTAAATAAGCAATGAACAAATGAACAAACATACGCATACACAGTACACCAGTGTTTTACGTGGAAACCCAAATTGGGAGAAAACCACGAAATGATTTTTCTTATATGTCTTGAAGAATTACATTCATTGGAAGCACCAACTTCCTTTGCTTTCCAGATGAAACTGGAAGGAGGCTCCAACCCCCTAGTTTCTCAGGATACAACCTGAGGGAAGCTCCAACTTCCCAATTCTCTGGCTACAACTAGAAGGAGGCTACAACCCCCTATGTTCTCTGGCTACAACCACCTGTCCTTGCCCCATCCTGTTACCCTGAAGTAGAAGTAGAATGATGGAACCACTGTCAACCTGTCACTGTGAGATATACCGCTGTAAACCTGTACCAATAAATCTGAACCATGTATCAACCATGCATAAACTTGTACCTTAACCTGTAATC
>JZKD02S1673916.1:0-23548 GCA_000966675.3 Picea glauca | reverse complement strand
TGTTGTATCTTCATTTTCATTTTCCTTCATGTCCAAATAACTTCATCAATCTTCTGGTCCAAAACCCATGACTAGGGTTGACATCAATGACAACAACCAATCTTCCAACAATAGACCAACTCTGCCCAAACCGTGTTTCCACCCTGCCAACTAGGACCGCTTCCTAGCTCCAGGATACCATATGGATATCATGGCCCCCGTGCCCAAAACCTCCAGCAAACCGGTGCCCCCTGTACTAATCCTTCCCGACTATAGAATTCAAATCCCCTACGCCAATCCCAAAAGAACCCTAAAAAAAAATGATACCCCCTTCTGTAAGCCTCCTCCGCCCATATCCCCCTTCACCGCCCTTTCTCCTCATTTATTTCCTTACCTACACATTTATTATCTTATCCGATTATTAATGCTTTATCCTATTATTAATGCTCCTTATCCTTATTTATTAATGCTTCTTATCCCCTAGTATACGTAGATCATTTAATTAAACAATATACTTTATTAACCCTCTTAAATTTATTACCCTGTTCATTCAATGCGATAGGTAATTAATTAATTAATCAAAATTATAACCATTAATTAATTAATATTTAATTAATATCATTACACCAATCTTTGTTTAGTTAATAACATGTTAGGAAAAATTAATTACCTAATAAATTTTTACTTAATAATCCCTAAGCATATATTCAACTAGGGTTGTTACAAAGACTCGGAGTAACTTCTACTCCAAAATGAATGATTTTGAATACTTATGTTATATGTCTTCAATTTACATGAGGAAGCACCATAAAGAGGACAGTTTAGGTTGGGAGATCAGTTTCAGGAAGAGCTCAGTCAGAGGGAGTATCCCCAAGGACAGTTCAGTTAGGGGGAGCAACCCCGGATGGAAAGATACCTTTGCCATTGATAACAAAGGGGGGGATATTTATTAGATGTAGGATAGAAATGCTTGGAGAGAGAGCACAGAGGCATGTATATAGGGGGAGCGGCCCAAGGAGAGTTCAGTCAGGGGGAGCAGCCCCAAAGGGAGATACCCTTTTCCATTGATGTCAAAGGGGGAGAGATACAAACATTGATGAGGAGTGTAAGCATGAATGTTATCATGACTAAGTGTTTTCATCAATGTTGGTGTTGCCATCAATGCCAAAGGGGGAGATTGTCAGACAGTTGGCTTAGGTTGATGGATAGTTGGTTTTCATTGATTTCAACCATTGGAGAGTGATATTGTAGATTTATGTCAACCCTTAGTGATTGATGTCAACCCTTGGAGAAAGTTTGATAGAAAATTCTGGTAGCACAAAGGTTTGGGTAATTGACCCAAGTTTGTTGATGTATAATGGTTTGAGTTTTAATATATTTGAAGGTAATATTATTCTATATGGGTAGTACATGTCATTCCATTTCTGGTGGTATGTGGAACGTCACATAACTCCTCACGGTTAGAGAGTTATGGCCATGAGAAGTTGGAGAACCCAGGTTTGGGTAATGGAACCAAGTTTGTTTGATGGATAATGGTATGATTTTTGATATATTTGTAGGCAAGACTATTCTATATGAATATTACATGTCATGAAATTTCTAGTGGTATGTGTAATGTCACATAACTCCTCACTGTTTGAGAGTTATGGCCTTACGAAGTTGGAGGACCTCATATGTCATCTAGAAGCCCCAAAAGGTCAAAGTAGTCAAAGTGGTTTAAGAGATTTTAGAAGGTAAATAATAAAGTGAAGTGATGAGTGTACTATAATTCAAATTGAATACAAAATAAATTTAATGGATAAATTAGAAGTGGGTTAACCCTAAAATAAGGAAAGTGGGCAAAGTGACCTAGAAGATGCTTCTAAGGAAGCTACTTGGAGAGTATAAATATGAGGAAAGGCTCTATAATTTTACATCACACTTGAGAATATTGAATATCTATAGGTGAATGAGGTAACCAAATTATATCTAAGCTAAATTTCAGAGCGAAGGTGAAGAAAAGAAGGTCGGAATTCAAGGGAGGATAAATTATTTTGATGATGCTTTCTAAGGTATGTTATTTACAGGTCATCTCACCATTTTCACAATAACGTTTTTTTCTAGAATGATTCAGACCATGAAATTGATATTCCATTGAGGAAACATATCCAAGTATCTGTGGTAAAAATTTCAGCTTGTGTTTCGTTGAATTTTTGGAGTTACACTCTGTAGAAAATAGGGTTCGTGGCTAGTCCTGAAACTAGTCTAAAACAGGTGTTTCGGGTAAAAATGTCATAACTTCTTCATAACATATCCAAATTAAGTAAGACAAAATGTGTTGTTTAGAGTAAAATATTTAGTATTTGGTGTAACATTTTCAGATCCATTCAACAAACATTTTGTGTGGGGCATGCTCTAGAAGATCGCTCTCTAGAATAAGCCAGAATTCAGCAAGGTATGTCATTTTTGCTATAGCTCCTTTCTGAGAGGTTCCAAGTAGTGACACCTGGAGGAATTGCATAAAACATACTGAAGAACATTGTGTACTACTTTTAGATCTTTATTCATTACAGGTACATAGTTATTATTGATTCAAGTTAGGGCTGTTGACTAATCCAAAACTAGACATGTGAGACTAAAGAAAATTTTGATGAAAATGCTAGTCTCTTGTTGTTAAAGTTAAGGAAGGTTTGCAGGTATGTGATCATATACACCAATTCTATTACAGAGTTACAAATCAGATTTGGATGATGAAATTGATAAGGGATTTTGGTTGAGGTACATGTTGGGTACATGGTTGAGACAAGTAGTTGATGAGTTGGCACTTACATGAGTTGTATAGTTGATGATGTTGGTACATATTGATGAGTCATAGTTGATGAGTAGTTGATACATGATTGGTACATACTTGGTACATGGTTGGAGGTACTTGTTGGTAGTATCGTTGACACATGGTTTATGGATGATGTAGCATACTTGTATTGGTATATTATTAGAAGCACATATTGATCTTGGTGATGATTATGAGTTGTGCTATGCTTGGTTTATGCACATCTTTGAGATTTGTCTAGGTGATTGATATTGGTGAGTAGATCTGATTTGGTTGATAATGTTGATGAGACAGGTTGTTGTGATAGGTTTTTAGGATAGGTTGTTGTGACATGTTATTTGTACAGGTTTGGTGCATGGTTGATGCACTTGTTCATGGTATAGGTTGGGGTACAGGTTGGTGCATGGTTGATGCACTTGTTCATGGTATAGGTTGGGGTACAGGTTGGTGCATGGTTGATGCACTTGTTTATGGTACAGGTTGACTACAGGTTGTTTGGTACAGGTTGGTGCATGGTTGATGCAATTGTTTATGGTATAGTTTTATTACATTTTGAGGTACATATTGATGCATGGTTTAGGTTATTGGTACAGGTTGTTTGGTGCAGGTTGATTGGTACATGTTTATAGCATTATATCTCATAGTGATAGTGTGACAGTGGTTCCATCATTCTACTAATACATTAGGGTGGTTGGACGGGGCAACAACGGGTGGTTGTAGCCAACTTCTGGTTGTAATCGGAGAACATAGGGGGTTGTAACCTCCTTCTGGTTGTAGCCAAAGAATTGGGGAGTTGGAGCTTCCCTCAGGTTGTAGCCTGAGAAACTAGGGGGTTGGAGCCTCCTTCCAGTTGCAACTGGAAAATAGAGGAATTTGGTACTTCCAATGAATGTAATTCTTCAAGACATATAAGAAAAGGCATTATGTGGTTTTCTCCTACTTTGGGTTTCCACGTAAAACACTGGTGTACTGTGTATGTGTATGATTGTTCATTTGTTCATTACTTATTTACTCTACAGTTATTGGATGATAATTCTACATTGATATAACACTTGGATTATATGGTTAAAAAAGATTCCAACAGTATTTTCTCCCATGGCCTTCTTTTGATCCTCGTACATTTCTTCCACCATGGCCTTCATTATCATGAAGGAAGAAAATAATGCATCTTCAGTACCAAAAGGATTTGGATTAGAAGAATTATTGTCTTTTGTTGAATCCAATTCTTTCTTTCAAAATGCACGCCTCAAACCAATATCAGGAATGTACTCTTCAAGTGATCCTTCACCAATCTGTAGTTTGGACCTCATAAGGATTCACTTGAAAATACGCATCAAAACATCTCTGATACCAACGTCCTTCCAGTGATACCAAATATCTCTGATACCAACTTGATCCAAAAGTCCTTAGATGCCAATTAGTTGTTAAGAAGACACTAACATCCGACGATATTTAGGAAATTAAGATCGTTATGACTATTTGCAAAATAACATGTGAAAACGCTTACTTACCCATAAACTTCATTAAATAATAATAACTTTTGGAAATAAGAATTCCAAAATAGAGATAAATCAAGACAACAAGGACAATTCACATTACACAAGTTGTTATTAGAGTTCACCCATCTTGGGCTATGTCTCTGGGACCACTTCAAATCAACATACCACTTTATTAATGCTCAAATGCTTGATACAATAATGACTCTAGCTTGTGTTTTTTACAATGACCTTCAAATCTGCTACTCAACCCTAGAAGCATAGGTCACTACTGAATTCTTCTCGAAATTCTTAGAAAAATGAGTATAAACACTCTATACTTCTCTCAAATAACTCTATGGCACACAAATCGAGACCAAAATGAACTCAGTCTGAGTTCTTGGCATGAACTTTGATGCAACTGATCTACAAATTGGCATGCAATTCTATGTTCCCGCTCATGGAATGAATTCCCATGTTTTCAAATGGTTGAGCATGTGTCTTTTATATAGGCTGGTTCAGGGGGTTGAACCCCACCCGAATCCATAGGTTCTCGGGGAAAAATTAATTAAATTGAAATACAAATATTCTGGTTGGTTTTAACAAACCATACCGTTGGCACAACAGTCGGAGCTTAAGGTTAAGTCGTTGGAATATTCCCAAATATTCCCACGGAGATCTTGGGTTCGATCCACGTTGATCGCAACAACATTTTATACCTATTAGCCAATATTTTCCAATTAGAGAGTGTCACGTGAGACTCTCTAATTGGTCAACGTTTCACACTCTTACTGGTCCACATGTTGTACAATCAACGTTATGTCAATGCACATTGAGCCTGCCAATTGGACGTACGGATGCCATGTGGCGACTTCTAACTAGTTCACTTTCCTGTATGAATATGCTACCCAACCTCCACCTCACTGTACAAAATTCTACATTTCATCCTTGTAGTGATGCCACGTGGACCATACAAATGTCGTGTGGCAAATTTTTACTAGTCCAACTAGGTGCTGAAAACGCCAAAAATGAGTGACACATGGAATCATCTAGTGTTGTCATATCAGCATGATGATGTCATCATGATGTCACCTTGTTCCTTTTCAACTGTATGGATGGCCACGTGGTATCCTATGGGCCTGCCACGTGGCACCCTCATTTTTCCATTTTCCCCTATTTTTCCAAAACTTTGAAAATCCATAACTTCCTCATACGACATCTGTTTGAGGTGATTTACGCATCATTGGAAATATCTCGTTGATCTCTATGAAATGAATACATTTTCATTAGAATTTGAGAAGATAAATTTTTTAGCATTATGGATCCTCTTGGATCAATGGCCATCAATAGAGTTGATATTTGACACATTATTTTTTTATCAAGTTTAAAAGTAGCACACTAGTATGGAGGAGGTCTTAATACATGCAGATATCTAGCACGTTTGATCAAATTGTGATAACTAGTTATGGTTCCACCCACTATGTAATAGATCGAGGTTTAATATTCTACACCTTGGGGTGGAGGAGGACAATTGGCACAATATTACTAGTGTGGATTATAAATTAGTACCCTAGGGAAATGAGGCCTTTCAAACCCTAGGAAATCTCAACTGTCAATGAAATTTGAGATCAATGGTGAGGAAAACACCCATTGAGAAATAGATTGGGACTTACCCTAAAGGATCCACCCTCATATCTAATTAGAATATAACACATGGCAAGGCCCATGACCTCAATAATTCTTAAATTCAATAAAAAAAAAAGAGAAAAAAATAGATAGAGAAGAAAGGAAAAGGAAAGAGGAAGAAAAGGAAGAAATGTAGCATGCATGCATAATGCGTGGCATACATGTGCATAAGGAAAATGGTAGGACAACCATGGAAGGACACTTGGACACCATAAATGAACCATATTTCATATCGAACACATGATTAATAATACACCTAGAGAGTTTAAAACATGCAAAAAAACATGAGTAGGATCAAATTCAAGAGATGTAAATTTTGACTCCAAACTCAAATTAGGAGAAGAATACAGTCATTGGAAATCTATTCTAGAGGAGAATAGTTTTGAAGCTTATAATTCTAGAAAATTGCCTACAAATTTCCAAAAAGGGAAGATAAAATATATTGCAGACTTGATTGATAAAGGATTATTGGCATAAATAATTCCATATAATTTTTGCAGATACAATGAAATATCATAAACAATTAGAGTCCAAAATTGAAGTTAAACCATTGAAGAAGGAATATGGGAAATTGAAAAAACCCTTTGGACCATGAGGAAGGGGTTAAATGATTGAATGTTAATATGGGAAATGAAGACACAAAAACTAAAGAGTATAGGAACCTTGATGAGCCTCTAAACTAGGTAGAAACTAGGAGAATATTAAGAATTGAAGTTTATATTTGTTGAGAAGACAATGAGAGGATGAATAGAGATCAAGAAAATAAAAGATAGATAAACTCCTAACTAGTTAAAATCATGGACCAAATACATAAGAATCCACAACATGGACTCGATTCAATCAATGTTGAAGGAAGTAAAGGTCACCAAAAAAGGAAGTCTCAGGGAAGACCCTGAGAATCAAGAAGAACCACCATAAATAAAACATATCATCCCTCTCCATCTCAATTATCAATTAATGATTCATATACATCTAAATATCCTTTGAGCGGTCTAGATGTGTTCCCAATTAGACACCAAAGAAGGAAGAATGAACAAGACAATTTGCAAGGAGAGCTTCCTAATATTAAGCTGCATATATTTGATGGTGAGAACAAATATGGACACGATACCAAGACCTAATTGTTGGGGATGAGAAGATATTTCTAGCTACAGAATTACTTAGGGAACGTGGAGGCCATAATTTCTATTTATAAGTTATAAGGTAGGGCTTCTTTGGTTGGCCAGGTGGTGACAATTAAAGAGAATCAATGATAGGTAGATTTCTTGGAAGTATTTCAAGAAATATTTCTAGTAGAAATATGTCTTTGAGTATTATTATGAAAATAAAATACAAGGGTTTCATGAACTTAAATTGGGAAATATGTGAGTGGAGGAGTACAATACAAATTTTATCAATACGTTAAGATACATTTGGTACATTTTAGATGAGAAGGTAAATATACAATGTTTCTTAAGTGGATTACCTTCGTTCTACAAAGGATAAGATTCAGTTTGATGAACCTAAAACCCTTGAAGAAACAATCCATAAGGAAAAATATGTGTATGATAAAAAAAGGTAGGTTATATTCAAAAATCATGGAAGGATAATAATAAGTAAAATAAAGATCAAAAGAAGAACAATAACAAACCTCCTTTCTTTAGAAAAAATCCAAACACTTTCCAACAAAATCAACTTCTCAAAGTGGCACAAATATGGATGAATGTTTGTGGAAAAGGATGAGATATCCACTTAAATGTTGGGGTTGTGAAGGAGAACATATGTACAAGAATTTCCAAAAGCATGTAGAGAAAATGAGGATTATGCACAACATCTAGAAAGCTACTACAATGACGTCTGATGTGGAAAGGATAATTTCTAGAATAAATGTAGTGTTATATGATCAATAGGTAGACCACAAATCAAATATGATCAAAATTGAAGGTAATATTGCAAAGCAATATATTTCAATTTTAATTAATCTAGGTGAAAATATAGGTATATTACTCCTAAGCTTGTTGACATTTTTTTTCTTAAGAAAAGTAAGCATATCAAACCTTGGTTGGTTTAGCTAGCTACTAGAATGAAAATTAGAATCAGTCAGATAGTGAAGGAAGTTCCATTAGATATGAATGGACTCCATTCTCATGCAAATTTGAATATATTACCACTTGGTTCTTATGATGTTCTCATTGGAATGGAATGATTGTATTTATACTATGTAATTCTAAACTATCACAACAAGGTGTTCACTTTTTTTAATGAGGAAGGAAATCAAAGGATAATGAAAGGCATTCCAAAACCTATATCTATAAGGAATATAACATCTTCACAATTGAAGAAGTGATTCAAATAAGGATTCCATTTGTATGAAACCCATGTTGTGGATGTAGCAAAGGACAAGGGTCCAAGTTTTGTAAATTTTCCAGTATTATAATAATTTGTAGACGTGTTTCCATAGGAAGCTCTTGGACTTCCACCTAAGAGGGACATTGACTTCTATATTAATCTGGTGCTTGAATATGCTCCAGTATGATAAGACTCCATACAAAATGAGTACACTAGAGTTGAAATAACTACAAATGCAATTGAAAGAATTATTAAAGAAGGGATACATATGTCCTAGCATTTATCCTTTGAGAGTGGTAATACACTTTGTAAAGAATAAATATGGAACTTTGAGGTTATGTATTGACTATAGAAAATCGAATAACGTCACTCTGAGAAATAAATACCCTCTACCCAAAATTGATGATTTATTTGATCAGTTGAGGGAAGCATGGATCTTTTCAAATATAGACTTGAGGTGAAACAACCATCAAGTGAGGACAAAACATTAAGATAATTGTAAAACAACTTTCAAAACCAAATATAGACACTATGAGTTTGTAATAGTGCCATTTGTCTTAACAAATGCACCAACTACTTTTGTGTGTCTTATGAATGGTATCTTTTACCATTATTTGGAAAAGTTTGTAATTATTTTCCTTGATGATATCCTTATTTACTCAAGTCAAAATAATAGCATGAAGATCACTTGAGGTTAGTCTTTCAAGTGTTGAGAACACACTAGTTCTATGCCAAACTAAGAAAGCGTTCATTTTAACAAAGGAAAATCCAATTGTTTGGATACATTATTTCCAACGAAGGAATAACAATAGACCTAAAGAAAATATAACTATAATGGGATGGCTAACACCCACGAATTTTTAAAATGTTAGGTATTTCATGGATCTTGCTAGTTAATATTACATAAGGTTTATAGAAGGATCTTGTTAGATTTCATTTTCAATTACCTATCTACAAAATAAAGGGAAACAATTTGAATGGACACAACGATGTAAAGACATTTTATAGATATTGAAGTAATTTCTCACTAGTGTACCCATTCTTAATTTTTTTTATCCAAATGAAGGATTTGTTGCATGCATAGATGACTAAAAATAAGGAATTGGTGGAATTCTCAAACAAAATGGACATGTGTTGTGTTGTGAATCTTGAAATCTTAAATAATGTAAGCACAATTATGACACACATGATTAGAGCTTGTTACCATAGTGCATGCATTAAAAATGTGGAGGCACTGTTTGATGGGAAGAAAACTTGAGCTTAAAACAAATAATAATTGTCTCAAATATATGTTTGAGCAACAAAATTTGAATGATAGGAAAATAAGATGGCTAGAATTTCTTAGTGAGTATGATTTTTACATCAAGAACATTAAAGGAAAGGAGAACAAGGTTGTTGATGCACTCAACAAAAGAGTACATGCAATACAAGCTACATCAATTAGCATGTGTAAGTCAAATCAAGGAAAAAATTATTGAATATATTAAGACATATGAGGACTTCCTTCAAATAAGGGATGGATTGTACCAATAGAATGTTCAATAAAAATAAGAGGAATTTAAGATAGAAGAAGATGGGATTCTAATGTATAAAAATCAAGATTATATTCCTAGTTCCAATCAATTTAGGAGACTCGTATTGAATGAAATGCATGATGTTCCATATCCTAGACATCTTGGATACCAAATGACAATTGTAATAGTAAGGAAACAACAAATTTGGCTAGGAATGAAAAGAAATGTAGCTAAATACATAGCAATATGTATGGAGTGTCATCAAGTAAAAGCTAACAATCCACATCCAATGGTTTGCTACCACCATTACCATAATGAAAATGGGATGTGGTAGTTGTTTATTTTTTCATTGGATTACCACAAATAATGAAAAAACATGAGTTCATCATAATGGTGGTGGATAAATTAATTCAAGTTTTTCACTTTATTCCAATTAAGTCAACCCATAAGGAAATAAATATAGAAAAAATCTACATGAAAGAAGTTGTCAGGTTATATGGAATACCCAAGGCCATAGTTTTTTACAGAGATATTGTGTTCACTTCAAACTTTTGGAAGGGGTTATTCAAAGGCTTTGGAACAAATTTGGATTTCAGTACAAAATACCATCTGCAAAATGTTGGGTAAGAAATAAGAGTCAATCAAGTAATTAAAGACATGTTACAAATTTATGTGATGAACATTCCATTCAAGTGGGAGGATTATTTGTACCTAGTAGATTTTCATTATAATAATGGAAATGAAGTCTCTTTAAAGATGAGTCCATTTTAATCTCCATATGGTAGGAAGTGTAATACCCCAATGGGTTGGGGTAACTAAGTTAATAGAGTTATACTTGGGCTAGAATTTCTCAAGGTACTGGAAGATCAAATTACCAAAATTAAGAAAAACTTGAAAGCAATGCAAGATAGGAAGGGAACTTATGTAGATAAGGGAAGAGTAAAAAGAGAATTTAAAATTGGAGAGCATGTGTTTCTAAAAGTTTTACCAAATAAAATCTCATTAAAGCTTGGAAGTTATGTCAAACTTTCTACCAGATGTTGTAGACCTTTTGAAGTCTCAAATAGAATAAGAACAATTGAATATAAGATAGAATTGCATACTAGCATAAAATATCATAACATGTTTCATGTATCCTTGTTAAAGAATTATGTGCACCATCCTAAACATGTCATTGATTGGGATTTGATCTAGCTAGAACCAGAGGGAGAGTTCCAAATGGAACAAGTTTAGATAGGAAAATTACATTTATTTAGAATAGATCCATCAAGTAGTTAAATGTCCATTGGGGCCATTACAGTCTCGAAGAGGTGACATGGGAGCTAGTGGGTGTTATCTGGGAGGTATAACCATTTTTGTTTCTAGTTTTTTTGTTATATATAGGTGAAATAATACATTGAGGCTAGTCTAGAATTTAGGGGGGGATATAACACACTGATAAACACACTGATACTGACCCTTAGATTATGAATGTATATGTAATGATGAAATGGATATAATCCTATACATATATAGTCTATGTTGAAGCATGGAAATAATCATTTATGATTCACCAGACAAGTAACCGTTCACATTATGTATTTATTCTTGTAAACATAAACATTGAAAATATAATATAACAACCACTAAAAGGATGTAAGAAAATAATGAAAATGAAAAGGGGGCTATGAGTCCATGAGAGGGGAAGAAAGGGTGCTTGGTTGCAGCTAAGAGGAAATAACCAAACTTTATTTTTTTCATCCTTCAACCTAAGTTCTCAACATTAATATATGTTCATTAATTATTCACCAAACATGAGATTATTCATCGCAAGAAAAGGATGAATGGACTTCTTGTGAGGATACATGGTTTATTCTCATCGTGCAATATATAATATGTTATTTTTTAGTATGGGATATGTTATCCCCATTTTGTGGATAACTAAGGAGATTATGTCTCGAGGCCCTCAGGTTGCATATATGGAGTGTCGAGAAGACTACATGGCGAACAATACCCTTTTGCACAGTTGGAAATCCCTCTCACCACCATAGATGATCACATATTTCCAGATGGCATCCACCACATCAGTTGGCTTCCGAAAGGAAATGGGCCTTGCTCTATGAGGTACAAGTCACTATTATGGTGAGAATCATTTCAATATTTAAGCCAGTTGAGTATGTTTTATTTTAAATTGCTCTAGATTTCATGATATATGCTTGGGCATTATTCATTTTTCTCAGCTTCACCTTGGTGGTTGACATTGTGCCCTAGAAAGTGGTTTTCCTTGGGGATGGGTTTGCTACTAGGAACTCCCTTAAAGAGCCATTGCACCTTTCTCGGCCATACATACCACTTTCCATCATTATTCCCCTCCATTTCCTTATCTCTTGGGATTTTAGGGTGTATCGACCCAAGAAGGGGTTGTCCCTCATTCTATGGGAAGAAGGGGATGAAGGCCCATAGGGATTAATGTTGGGTAAAAGATAAAATCCTTGTATGAACCTTCCAAATGCTTCACCCAGGGATCACCCAAGAAAGCAATGAAACACTTATCTTTGAGTAAAGGGGAACCACAATATAATAAGGAATGCTTAAAAGGTTAGTTTAAGGATAGGAGGTCTCATCACGAGATGACCTATCACATCCATGAATATCTAGTGGTATGAAATTTTCATCATCTAGTCAACAAACTAGGGTAATGATTCTTAGTTGCATGGCTGATAGAAAGGGGGCCTCATCACGAGCCAACCTTCTAATTTCCACTAGGTGTTTGTGGGTGACATTGCCATTATCTGGTCACCATGCCAGGGAAGTAACCTTCAACCTCTCCTTAAAATTATGAAAGAATGAAAGAATGGAAATTAATGGGCTTGGAAAAAGTGCATTGTGGACGAAGGAACCACGCACCCTCTACAAAGGAACCCATGAATGAGACACTACGACCCCTTGTATGTCATGATCCCTATGCCCATTGAGTATTGACCCAACCACTTCATCCACTTTACACAGCTTAGAGAGGGATATCTTGGAAACTCTCATTGACCTAGGACAAAATCTACCCAATAGGACACCTCATCAACCCTCCCATATTCAATCTTGACAAGTTGCAGAGTGTCCTTGAGAAATTAATTGTTTGATATAGTGATATTTGATGCGCATGCTTAGGTGGTTAATTTATTGATTGGATTCACTTATCATGATGTTATGACTTGAGATCCTTAGAGGGTGTGCTCATTTGTATTTGCGGGACCTATTTGGTGGATAGTTTTGGGAGAACAAGCCTAGATTGGGCTTCCATGGGGATGCAAGCCCACGAGTTGGATGCCAAGGATTCACATGTCGGATCACAAAGATGAAATATTGAAATCCTAGAGGAAAGTTGGATGGACCTATCCCATGCTTCACGTTCCAAACAATTTTCCTAGAAGAGGTAAAACGTCACCTCCTAGGGCGGGCTAGGGTTTGGTGGTTGTAACATACCTAGCCACCCACATGTCGGGGCATGCTACCTATAAGCCCACCCTTGGACTTTGTACTCTTACCAATACCTTCTTTAATTAAAGAGAATGCATAAGATACAAGATTTAGCAACA
The DNA here is from genome assembly GCA_000966675.3 of Picea glauca. Classification (NCBI taxonomy): domain Eukaryota; kingdom Viridiplantae; phylum Streptophyta; class Pinopsida; order Pinales; family Pinaceae; genus Picea; species Picea glauca. The sequence goes on along the minus strand of JZKD02S1673916.1, from coordinate 10,185 downwards.
TGCACAACAATATCCAGCAAGCATGTATAATCTAAGATTTAGTTAAACGATAATTAAAATACACAGTGGAATACATTCATACAAAGATAATAATATCACAATAGAGAGAACTTATCTTTATAAAAAGGTGACACCAACTAGCTGCAGACCAAGGACGCTCCACCCAACCGTAGACACCACTGCTCCAAATCTCAACAGCAGTGTTACCCTTGATCTAGGGCTATGAATCCATAAGGACGGTTCCGGACTATACTTGGGTTCCCAACCAGTCAGCTCTCAATCTCTCATAGGTTTCCCAGTGCCCACAACAATCCAAGTACCCAACTCTCTTCCACCCAGCCTGTACCACCCAAGAGAATGGACCTCCAGTACAGCTAGTCCAGAATCTCAATGTTAGAACTCTCAGGACTCATAGTTGTGAGAAAAATAGGGCACATGCCAACGCATCTCAAACATGCAGGCCCCAAGTCATGGCTGGATTACATCAATGACCATTACAACCAACTATCCCATGGACAATCTTCAACAGTTTGGTTCCCTTTCCCAAGACAATACGCGGATGAGGGTGGATCAATGAATGGGTGAGTGGGTGCATGAAAGTGTGTGAGGGAAATGAATGAACGTATAGGAAAATCAGAAAACAATCCATCAGTCGAACCCCCCCATCAGACCAGAGGCGGGTTTAAGTAACTTCGTGGGGAATCAATAACCTCCTGGCCTTCCCCAAGAAGCTCAGGTAATCGATTCCCTTAGGCAAAAAGGGTAATTAACATAGGAATAAAATCTTATCCCCTCAAGCCCCCTCTCTTGTGGAATCATAGCCCCCTATAAATCTAGTCCTTGTCTGTCTAGCAACCAGCCATGTATTTATGATTAATAATGATAGAAAAAATTACATGTATTGGGCACACTGGCCTTTTAATAATTATTTGGGCACCCTGGCCTCTCATATTTGTAACAATACATTATTTAAAATGGGGGTTCGAAACCTGGGGTGTTACATCCCCTCCCCCTTGTTTTGGCACTATCCTTAGTGCATATACAAAATAGAGATCAAAATCTCAAATTTATTCAAAAAGTTGTGGGTACTCTGCTCGCATGGAATCTTCATGCTCCCAGGTAGCATCTTCAGGACCGTAGCAGGTCCACTAAACTTTTACCAGCTCTATAACTCAATTCCGGAGAATTTTTACCTTTATGTCCAATACCTGTATTGGTTGAACCTTAAAGTCTCCCTCCGTCTCTACCTGAATCAGATGCCAATCAATAACATGGTTAGGGTCATGTACATATTTATTTAGTAAAGAGACATGAAATACATTGTGCAAATTCATGGAAGCAGGTAATGTAAGCATGTATGCAATTGGCCCTATTCTATCGAATATTTCAAATGGACCATAGAATCTGGTTGCCAACTTTGTACAACTACCCAATTTCATTGAGCTTTTCTTGGGATTCACTTTCAAAAGTACATACTCCCCTAATTTAAATTCTCTATCTCTCATGTTCTTGTCTGCATAAAAAAAAAATCTATCATGAGTTGCCTTTAAATTCTGCTTGATCTTAACCACCTGGTCTTCCATGTCCTTGAGCAACTCCGACCCAAGTACCACTCTATCTGTTGGGTTGTCCCAGCTTACTGGAGTATCACATTTCCTACCATACAAGGCTTCAAATGGGCTCATTATCAATGAATCTTGATACCCATTATTATATGTAAACTCAACTAAGTGTAAGTAATCTTCCCACTTAGATGGCTTATCCATCACATACATTCTCAGCATGTCTTCAATTATTCGATTGACCCTCTCTGTTTTCCCATGTTTTGGGGGATGATATGTTGTGCTAAAGTTTATATTTGTGCCAAATCCTTTAAACAATACCCTCCAAAAATTGGAGGTAAACTTCGTATCTCTGTCTGAGACGATTGTCCTAGGTATCACATGCAACCTAGCAATTTCCTTCATGAAAAAATCTGCAATATTAGTCGTTATATGTGTTGTCTTCATAGGCACAAAATGAGCATCCTTTGTTAATTTGTCAACCACCACCATGATTGAATCATGTTTCTTATTCATTCTGGGTAATCATGTGATGGAATCCATGGTGATCACTTCCCATTTCTTCTCTAGGATTGGCAATGGCTGCAGCAACCCCGTTGGGTGCCTATGCTCATCCTTCACCTTCTGAAATTTCATACATTGAGCGATGTAATCAACAACATCCTTCTTCATTCCCGGCCAAAATAACTTGCTTCTTACTGTTGTAATGATTTTTTGGTAACCGGGATGTCCAGCATAAGGAACATCATGCATTTCCTTCAGTACCAAATTCCTCAGTTCTCCAGAACTAGAAACATAGATTCTGTTTTTATGCATGAGTAATATGTCTTCCTTTATCTCATCCTCCTTTATTTTCTATTGTACATCTCCTTGCTGTAATCTTTCCTTTACCTGTAGGTAATGTTGGTATGTAACACGACCATCTAAAATTATGCTCTTCGAGTCTGACTGATGCATACTGACAACAGTAGCATGCATGATATGCACTTTTTTACTAAGTGTGTCGACAACTTTATTCTCTTTTCTCTTGATATGCTTGATATCCAAGTCATATTCACTTAAAAATTCCATCCATCTTGTTTGCATGGAATTCAATGTTGGTTGTTCAAAAATATACTTCAGGCCAATGTGGTCTGTCCTTAATTCGAATTTCTTCCCCATGAGATAATGCCTTCACATCCTCAAGGCGTGAACAATGGAAGCAAGTTCCATGTCATGGGTGGCATAGTTCCTCTCATATTCCTTAAGCTTTATGGACTCTTATCCAATGACATGTCCATTTTTCATGAGGACTCCCCCAAGTCCTTCCTTACATGCATCTGTACATATCACAAAACTTTCATTTGGGTCAACAATCTTTAGCTCAGGTGCACTAGTAACTAATTCCTTCAACAAATTAAAATTCTTTTCACACTTGAGTGTCCATTCAAATTTAGCTCCCTTCTTTTGCAAATAAGTGATGGGATGAGCAATCTTAAAGAACCCTACTATGAACCTTTTGTAGTAGCTAGCTAATATCATAAAATATCTGACGTTTGACATAGTTTTGGGTGTTGGCCATCCTCTAATGGCTTCAATCTTCTCTAGGTCTACTGCTATACCCTGCTCTTAAATAATGTGTCCCAAGTAATGGATATGCTTTTGATAGAAATAACACTTACTCAACTTGGCATACAACTGATGTTCTCTCAGTACTTGCAATACCAGTCTTAAGTGATGTTCATGCTCCTCTTCACACTTAGAATAGATAAGTATGCCATCCAAGAATACTGCGACAAACTTATCCAAATAATTTCTGAATATGACATTCATTAAGCACATGAATACAGTTGGTGCATTGGTATCTTATGAATGCTATCTACAAATTCATAATTCCCATACCTAGTTCTAAAGGCTATCTACCACTACAAATTCATAATGCCCATACCTAGTCCTAAAGGCTATCTTATGAATGTCTTCTTCCTTGATTCTTACCTGATGGTATCCTGCCCTCAGGTCAATTATTGAAAATATCTTTGCTCCTCTTAGTTGATCAAAGAGGTCATCAATTCGGGATAGAGGATACTTGTTCTTTATAGTGTACTTGTTCAACTTTCAGAAGGCAATACACAGCCTCAATATTCCATCCTTATTTTTGACAAAAAGTATTGGTTCTCCCCAAGGTGAAACACTTGGACGTATGTACCCTTTCTTCAACAATTCCTCCAACTACATTTGTAATTCTTTTAACTCTGGTGTGCTCATTCTGTAAGGTGTTTTTGACACCGGGGCAGCTCCTGGCACTAAATCAATTGAGAAATCTATCTCCCTTCTTGGTGGCAATCTGGTTATTTCTTGGAATACATCTTCAAATTCTTGTAGCACCGAGAAATATTCAAGGCTTGGCCCCTTTGTATTATCTGGCTCTTCCACATCAGCTGCATATAGTTGACATCGTTTCCTAAAACATATTTTTAGTTGTAAGGCTGAAATCTACCTTATAGAGATGGGTCTTGGAACTCCTTTCACAGTGCTCTGTTTTCAATTTCCATCAATACATGTAAATGTCTTGTTATGACAATCTAGGACAACATGATGCTTTTCCAACCAATCCATTCCAATCAGAATATCATAAGATCCAATGGTATGATATTTAGATCAATACTAGTATTCACACCATTAAGACTTATGGAACAACTTCTGACCATATAATGGATTCTTCTTTTGGTTCCAGTGGCTAATTGAACCAAACTTGTTTTTCTAAGTTTACTTTTCTCCAAATGTAATATATCCACTATCTTAGGATCAATGTAGCAATGTTTTGCTCTTGAATCAATCAAAATAGCAGCAGGTTTATTTATGATTTTACCTTCCACCTCGATCATATTGGATTGGTACTATGCTTGTCGATCATTTAAAGTTGCATAGATTCTTCCCATATCTTCGATTGTCGTAGCCTCTTGGATGTTGTGCATGGTCTTCACTCTGTCTTTTCTGTGTGGGAAATCCTTGTACAGGTGATCTTCCTTGCATCCCCAACATTGGATTGGTAGTCTTCCCATTTTTACTGAGGAATATTCCTTCTTGGAATCCCCCTTAGCATACTGATCTTGATGATTCCTGTTAGGCTCATTTCTATTGAAGGGAGGTTCGAATCCTTTCCTCCTCTGAACGGACTTCACATTTTTCTTGTCCTTCCAATATTTCTTCAAGGATTCTCTTCCCTGGCCTTGCTCATGTAGGTATTTATCCTTCTTGATGGCCTCCGTCAAGGTCTTGGGTTCATCATACTTGATATTTTCCTTATAAAAGGTTGGCAGTCCACTTAGAAATCTTTGTATTTTCACTTTCTCATCACCAATGAACCTGACATACTTTAACAATCCCAAAAACTTATTCTTGTATTCTTCCATAGTCATGCTTCCCAATCGGAGTTCGAAGAACTCTTGCATTTTCTTGTCATAGAAATTCTCTAAGAGGTACTCCTTCTGGAAGTACTTCTTGAACTGCTTCCAAGTGATCCTACTTTCATTAATGTGCTCCACTTGCTTCAGTTGGTCCCACCACATTGCATATTTTCCGTGTAAATGGTAGGTGGCAATTCTGGCTTCCAGATTTGATGAATAGTTATGCAGCTGAAAATATCTCATGAGCCCAAGCAACCATGCTTCGACATCATATTCCCTTTCTCCTTCACCCTCAAAGGAAGGTGGCTTGAGATTCCTCATATCTCCTTGCAAACTATCTACCTATTGTTTCCTTATTTGGTGTCTGACAGAAGACACCTTTGGACTTCTTACGGGATCATCCGATGCATAAAACTTTCTTTCTGAGTAAGGAGGTGAGTGGTGTCCATGATATTTTCTAGCACTTTTGAAATAACCAGCTCTTCCACTATCATCCCTTCTTTCATGGCACCTATCTTCTTCCTCTTGTCTTGATTTTGATCCCTTCTTCGTTTGTCTTTGAAACTGATTTAATCTCTGCAACACTCGAGCATTTATCTAAATTTTCTCTCTCATCAGTATCTTATTGTCTACTTTGTAGATCTCCACTTCCATCTTTAGGATTCTTACCGTTTCTATTAACATTTCCTACTCTCATTTTCCCTTGCGTCCATTGGACTCTGTCTCTACATTACCAACTCTGGTATTCTGGACTTAGGCCTCCTTATCCTGACTGGAGGCTCCCTTGCCTTCTTCCATTTCCTCAATACGCATCCTGAGATGATGTGCTTAAGCCCCTTAATTCTACAAAATGTGCAAGTGACCATTTTGTTAGAATTATGCAAATGATAAACAAAATTGTCAACAATGCTATAGTTCCTTTTGCTTCTTAATGCAGACCCCCTTCTCTCCTAAGGTTGTGTGACTTCTTGGTCAAGGGTATTCAATCCCAAGTTGAATTGGCTCTCTGAAACCTTGATGGTTTCATTCTGTATCTAAACACAGGCCCTTCTGGTTTTTCAGGCACAGGTCCGATGGCCCCCACAACCTTCTCCTTCACCCTTGCAAAAATCTCAGAGTTGGCGCTAGCTCCTTTTCTCTTGGCCCCTCCTTATATGTGACCTTAGGAAATGACCTCACGTAGACATGCGATTGCAGCCACACTCAAAGGTGGTTTGGAATCAAACAAATTTTCTCCCTGCAATTCACCTCGAGCCACCACGTGTCCTTTTGCCAAAATCGTGGTCTCAATTGTGGCCCACCCTTGGCTTCGTAAATCCCGAGCACCTATTGTCCCCGCAATGAAAGGTGACTGTTGATTTTTCAATCTTGATAGATCTTCTAAATGGATGACCGAGATCTACCTCTTGAGAACCAATGGTTCTGATTTACTTCTCCCAGATCGACGGTTGTGGTCATTTCAAAATTCCAGACTTCGGAATTCTTATGTCTCAAACTTTACTTCCCTCGAAATACATGGTATTCTGCCATGCGTCCTTTTGAATCAGACAGTGGGGAATTACTTTATATGATCCGACGATCATTGTTTCCTTTGGGTTCTTACCCGGAATCCACAGCTTCACGCCACCTGGTCTCCTGATCTGACGGTTTAGGTCTAATTTGAACGATCCGACAGTCGACGTTTACTTCGGATCTCCGGCTCTCTGGGATTCCTGGCTTCAGAAGTCTCAACTCTCAACTAAAAAATCTTCGAGTACTTTCTCCGGAGTCCATGATCCATCGCAACGTAGAAAAAAACTGTAAGCGGACATGTGGTCCAATTAGGCGGGTGACACATGTCACATCCTAGTTGGCATTTCAATCATTTGCATGCTCAAAAATCACTGACACGTGGTGGACATCCCATGTGTCCACATCATCCCCGATGAAGTCTGCAAGCCACGAAACTTCATAAATTCTGGGGTCCACATCACCTCCTGGTGACATCATCGTGCCCCACCCCTTCAGCTCTTCGGGCTTCAGGACTTCGGGATTTTCCACACTAGCAAACTTCCAATTCTCCCAAAATTCGATTTCCCGAACCGCCAAACTGTCACCATGTGTCTCCCTTATCGGACGACCCATATTAACCTCAGACTTCGGGACTTCGAAAGGTATCGCTGCAAGGATCAACGACTATAGTTCCTTCGGACTTCAGAAAACTCAAACTTCAACTTTTTTTCGAAATGTTTTTATCTGAAGCTTGCGATCTATTGACGCATGTTTACCATGGATCGACAGCTACGATTTCTTCCAGTCTTCGTACTTCGAAGAACTCAACTCTCAACCTTCTCTTTTCCCAGAAGTGCACGGATCTCTGCCATGTGTCCTCTTGGATCGAATGATGGCAATTCACTTCGGATCTCCAGGCTTCGAAAATCTCAATTCTCAACTTCTCCTTGCTCACCTTTTCTGGAGTTCTTTCACCTGGAGCACATGATCAATTGACGCGTGTCCTCCTATGGATCGACGGTCCCCGACTACTTCAACTATTTTGATTTTCGATGATCGGGCACTAGCAAGTCACATCACTGCATGCCTTTCAATTTGCAGGGGAACGCATCTATGGTTTGGAGTAACCCACTTTTCACCATGCAGTTCTTCTGATGCTGACACATAACTCCTTGGTGAAACCATGGTTTGGATTGTGGCACTGCCTTGGGAAATTATCTCACGTGCAACTTGGTTCCCTCCAATGCCTCATGTCCATTGATATTACTCTCCAATGGGATCTGATGGTTGTGACCTTAGCCCTTGCTTCCTTTTCATCGGACGACCCATGTTCACTTGTCCTCTGATCCAACGATCCCAGATATCTCCTGATCCTACAGTGGCGATCGCTCCCAAATTCGAAGAGGGACGGTCACGATCCTTCGAACCCCTTACAACGGGTCTCTGACGTTCTATCTCTTGCATAGATTTTGCAATGCCATTCCTCCTGATATTTTCAAATTCACAGTTAGAATTCGATCTCAACCCCGAGACTCTTACCAACAGACCCGACCCATACCGGCCTGGTGTTTCAACCAGAAACTCTGATACCAATCTGTAACATACCCAACCACCCACAGGTCGGGGCATGCTACCTACAAGCCCACCCTTGGACTTCATACTCTTACTGATACGTTCTTTAATTAATAAGAATGCATAAGATACAATATTTAGCGAAATGCACAACAACATTCAGCAAGCATGCATAATCTAAGATTTAGTTGAACGATAATTAAATTACACAGCGGAATACATTCATACACAGATAATAATATCACAACAGAGAGCACTTATCTTTATAAAAATGTGACACCAATCGGCTACAGACCAAGGACATTCCACCCAACTGTAGACACCACTACTCCAAATCTCAACAGCAGTGTCACCCTCGAGCCAGGGCTATGAATCTACAAGAACGGTTCCAGAGTGTACTTGGGTTCCCAAACTAGTCAGCTCTCATAGGTTTCCCAGCACCCACAACAATCCAAGTACCCAAATATCTTCCACCCAACATGTACCACCCAAGAGAATGGACCTCCAGCACAGCTGATCCAGAATCTCAATGTTGGAACTCTCGGGACTCGTAGTTGTGAGCAAAACAGGGCACAAGCCAACGCATATTAGACATGCAGGCCCCAAGTCATGGTTGGATTGCACTAGCGACCATTACAGGAAACTATCTCATGGCTAATATTCAGCAATTGAGTTCCCTTTCCCAAGCCAAGACTTGGATAAGGGTGGATCAATGAATGGTTGAGTGAGTGCATGAAAGTGCATGAGGGAAATGAATGAACGTACAGGAAAATCAACGAACAAGCCATCATTTGAACCCCCTCATCATACTAGAGGCGGGTTTAAGTAACTTCGTGGGGAATCAAGAACCTCCTGGCCTTCCCCAAGAATCTCATGTAACCAATCCCCTCCCTTAGGCAAAAAGGGTAATTAACATAGGAATAAACACTTAGCCCCTCAAGCCCCCTCTCTTGTGGAATCATAGCCCCCTATAACTCTAGTCCTTGTCCGTCTAGCATCCAGCCTTGTATTTATTATTAATAATGATAGAAAACATTACATGTCCTGGGCACACTGGCCTTTTAATAATTGTTTGGGCACCCTGGCCTCTCAGCATTGTATCAATACATTATTTAAAATGGGGGTTCAAAACCCGGGGTGTTACAGTGGTGATGTAGCCACTCATTGACACATGGAAGTTTTGAGAAGAATAATGTCTTCGCCGTGAAGAGATTGTCTAGATGCTTGACATGTGGCCTTTGGAGGAATACCCATGCTTATCCAACGCCAATGACTTCTTCTAAGTGGAAAAACATCCCCTAAAGGGGAGACATCCATGTAAAATTAGGGCTTTATTTGTGCAAAAGTGAAACTTTAAATGAATTGTTTAATGTTACTTTGTTAAAGGGGGAAAGATTAGGGTTGTATACCCCTAGTCTTGTGGTTTACCCCTTAATTTATGACAAGTCACCTTAATGACATTTTGTATAAATAAGAGATCATAAAATCTCATTTGGACATAACTCTCCCTCTTGTGAGAGGACTTGGATCAGAAATTTTCTCTACACTTGGCTATATTTGTCTCTTGTGAACTTGTTTATGGCTATCTCTTGTGAATGGTAGATGGAGGAGTGAGGCACTAGCCTTGGAGGAATTCTTTTTCACTTTTATGGTGGATTATCTTAGCATATTTCTAGATTTTGGTATGTTATTTTACTCTTATGCTATCATCTTTTCAAGTCAGGGATTGTTGTGCAAGTCAGGGATTGTTGTGCTAGGAACTAAGTGGGAAGTAAGAGTATTTACCCCACCCCCCCCCACTCTAGTCTCCATCATTTATTGCCTAAAATTCATTGATGTTGCAAGGGTTTGTTTGAGGAAGTAAGAGAATTTACACTCCTCATTCTCAAACCCTAACTAGAGATACTTGCATTGGGAAGTAAGATTATTTACACCCCCAAGGAAGTAGCATCTCTAGTTAATTTATTTCACTCCATTAACCCAATAGTAAAGGCACTAGTCATTTATTTTTTGCATTGGAGATATAAAATCATTTCCTTGGGAAATGTGAATTTTTGTGTTTTGAAAGATATCTTGCTTGAAGTTGGTTTGCTACATTGAGAGGATTCTTCCCCTACTAGGGTGTCCCCTCTTTCACACTACTTTACTTGTTGTTACAAACCCTAACCTACAGC
>JZKD02S1673914.1:164850-197000 GCA_000966675.3 Picea glauca | reverse complement strand
AGAAAGACCTGTACAAAGCGGTCTAAGTACTTTCAGAATACACCATTCATGAGGCTCATGAATACTGCTGCCGCATTGGTCAAACCGAAAGGTACTACAACGAACTCGTAATGCCCAAACCGAGTTCAAAATGTCGTTTTAAGAATATCGCATTCCTTAATCCTTAACTGGTGATACCCTGATTGCAGATCAATTTTTGAGAACACCGTTGCTCCTTTCATCTGATCAAAGAGATCATCTATCCGTGGCATTGGGTACCTATTTTTCACTGTAGCACGATTCAAGTCCCTGTAATCTATACACATTCGTAAGGAACTATCCTTCTTCTTCAAAAAAATTACTAGTGCACCCCATGGTGAGACACTAGGCCTTATTATCCCTAAGTCGAGTAGTTCCTTCAACTGCATCTACAACTCAAAACATTCTGGCGCTGTCATCCTATACAGAGTCTTGGAAATTGGCTCCGCACAAGGTTTTAGTTCAATGGTAAAATCAAGCTACCTCTCAGGAGGTAACCCTAACAACTCTTTCGAAAAAACATCCTTAAACTTCGATAACATTGGATACTGATCCAAGGAGGGTCCTTTCCCTTCATTGACTAATTCCACTACATACAATCAACAACCTTTCCTTATGCAACGTTTAACCTTCATGGTCAAGATAAAGCGTAGAGACACCTTCCTCCATACACTGTGGATCTCTACTGACCTTCCTTCATCGTCAACACAAATCACCCTTTTCGCGAAACAATCTACCATAGCTCGATGAGATTTTAACAAATCCATTTCAATGATTAGGTCATACGTCCCTAGAGCAGTGGCGTACACCTTCAAACTAGTAGTACAGACTCTTAGGTCTACTAGACAATTATCAACGCTAGGTCCTACCGCTTGTTTTTCCCCTGAAACCATCTCGACTTGTTTAAAGTCATCGTGTTCGTAGGCTACCAACCCACACTTTTCTAATGCACAAGGAGAAATGAAACTATATGTAGCACCGGAATCAAACAAAATTTTAAGATTGACATGATTTAGCATACCTGATGACTCCACCACCGTGGATTGATGTTCTTCCTGGAGATTATTAACCGCTGCATAAATTTGGTGGCTACCACTCGCTCTTCCCATTGGGGCCTTTCCTTCTCTATGCACAAATCTTGTTTGTGACTCTGGGCAATCACGCTGGTAATGGGGTCCTGCACACCTCCAACAAGTAACACGAGGTGGAACCTGCTCATTGCCCTATGACGGTATTTGAAATGAGTTCCTTCCCTTGGAGCCCTTGCCTCTACTTGTTTCTCCCTGAGAAGGTCGTGGACCTACCCATGTCGTTGGTGATGAGTTGGATGTTGCACTTGCCGCCATTGAAATACCTGTAGCAACTGCTCTAGGTGTGACTCTATTTCCACAAGAAGGTGGCCTAGAGATTCCTCCCCTGGAGAAGGTCCCAGGGGCCTTCCCCACGATTCCAGGATGTTGTGGAAGGGTTGATATCATACCTTCGTTTAAGCTCATATGCTCCTCCGCATAATGTGCATTTTCAACTGCTTTAGATACTGACAACGGTTTCCACATCTGTTCCATGGCCCTTATCTTAGGGTTTAACTCGTACAAAAAACGTTCTGCTTGTCATTGATCGATATCCATGTACGAGACCTATTTTACCAACTCCATGAACCTGATCTCGTACTCTTCCACGATCATGTTTCCCTGAACTAGAGCATGAAATGCTCCCACCTATTGTTCCTCGTAGTAAGCTAAAAAATATTTCCTTCGAAACCTTTCCTCAAAAATCTCCCATGAGATGGTGTCTGGGGTAAGGTGCAACTACCTCTCTAGGTTATTCCACCAGTTCAAGGCACTATCCCTCAACTAGAAGATCTCTATTTTTGCCTTTGATGTGGAAGCATAATCTCTTAAGGTGAAACATCATGTCATTCCTTCCAACCATGTCTCTGCACGTTCACTTGCACGACCCCTAGCAAACTCTCGGAGTTCGATCTTCTGTAGTTCTCTGGTGATGTCCCCTGGTGGAGGCTCTCCCTCTAAGTCCCTCACCGCTTCAGGGTTACCCACTCCAGATGGTGGGGGTTCCACTTCGACATCAACTGTCTGACATCCCTTTAATGTCTCATTAATAGCCTCCAAAAAACGCAAAATGAGAGCTAATTCAAGTGATGGAGGTGGCAACGCCGACGTAGGCAGTCCTTGCGACGATGCCCCTCGACCTCGATTTCCCCGAGTCCTAACCATTTTAAATGATTGAATCTGCATCAACGGAATGCTCATCAGGGAAGAGTTTAATACATTCCACATTTTCTCAACTTATACTTGTAAACATATGGTTAGGCATAAGTTTTTTTATTTATTTATCTATAAACAAATGTTACTCTCTTTAGGGTAAGTGTCTTAGGTCAGGGTTAAATCATCTAATCTTGGTATCACTGTCTAAGTATACTACTAACTCTCTCGCCTTGCTAACTAGGATAGCACTATGGGGTACTTCACCACTTACCCTTCTGTATTTCCTTAACATGCATTATAACCCGTCTTCTAACCCTTATATCCTTATATACCTTATAAATAATTACCTCTCTTATTAGTCCTTGCCGTAGGCATAGAGGGACTATAACAATCGATAATTCGTTGACTTCATATTAGTTTGTCCTTTGACCACAAATATTTGCATAATCTCTATTGTTGGAGCTAGGGAACTAAAAACATTGATTTTTATATACTAAAAAGTACCATATATGTAGTGATTTGATTGGATAACATGTTGGAGGTCTTATTTCCGTCTTCACTATTCTCAATGTTTGATATGTTAACATATCCATACTTTTTTATCGTGTACAATATTTTTGAATCATATATTTTTCATATGTATTGCTTCAACGTGGATTAATGCTAGCATTAGTTTGAATGTTTGTGTTAGCATTTTCTGCTACCTAAATTTATGGAAATGTTTGATATGCTAGCATATCCAAAGTTTGACCTTCAAATACATTCTCTAGTGTTCGAACTATTGTTACATAAATTATAATAAATTTTTTTGGGTACGTCAGAGACCTGCCACATTGCATTTTTTTTCTTAAATGTTTACAGAGAATTTTTGACAGATTTAAATGTTTACCTAACATGCTTGACAACGTTGAATGTTTACTTAGCAGGCTTGTTACAATACATTTTCTTCCATTTATTTATTTATTTATATGCTTCAGCGACATTGTTGGTTCACTGATTCATGCTTTCTTTTTGCATCTCCACTGATTTCTTATTTGCCTATTGTTGTTGTTCTTGTTTGTCTGTTTGTCTTGTTGCAATTTGCACGTTTGGGGTTCTGCAGCCGCGATTCAAACTGTGTCATTTCTGGTGGGCTGGTTACTGCTTCTTTTTTTGTTGTATGTTGTTTATTGTTGTTTGATTCGACTTTGCAGGGTTGGGGTCCTGCGGCTGCAGTTGGGCCTTTTGGTGGTTTTTAACTGGGTTGTTATTTGTTGCTTGTTCTTGTTTTCCTAGGGTTTGCAATGTTGGGGTGCTGCATCCACAGTTGGATCTCTTGTTACATTGTTTTGCAGTTGACTCTCCATAAAATACTATTAAGATAAAATAACATACAAAAAAATTGTAGTTGATGTAAATTGCATCTCTTACGCGTTGAACTAGAGTTTGTCAGCTTCAAACTATATTTCATAGCCGGTGATGTTTTTTCCATGGTTTATGTCTTACTATGGTTTCATAGTTATGAGATTAAGTTTTGCTGTGTGAGCGATATAGTTTTTCTCTCCTTTTTTTTTTCCTCTTGTAAACTGCGTTTCTGGTTCTATAGTTTCTCACGTTTCTGTGGTCATTCCGACCGACTGTCGTTCGGTTGCATACTTAGCCATTTTTATGGACGCGGCTTCGTGGATAGGTGCTATCGAACTATGAAAACTCGTGTTCGATGTATATATCTTGCACCCAGAACTTCTGTGCTCTACAATTCAACCCTGCACTCCTCGAACTTGCAATCGTGCCTCTACCTGCGATGAGTTTGTCCATCCTACCTACCTTTCCATAATTAGTCAAGTTTTCAAAGTTTGGCGGGTTGACGCCTTTCCGGGTTCAGAAAAGTTTAAATCATTTGTCGCTCCCCTCCATCCCCGCTACCTTCCGCCCTTCCCAATAGACATTAATTATGCTTTCAAAAGTCACAACCGACCAGACATGTTCGAAAATATTGACTTTAATAAGAGGAAAACTCGAGGACATCTCCCATTAAAATGAATAGACATGCAAATATTATGGGATATGCTAATTTATTTTGCCTCCATTTTGAATTTGCTAAAAAAAATAAAAAATAAAAAAAATTGGCTCTTTTAGTTTTCTTAAAGGCTTCAGCATAGTCCACAAACGTGTCTCCCACAGAGGCCTTGACATCATGTCCCTCTTTAATATTGTGCATATCTTAGATGTCAGATTTGAGAATCTGCTCAGATATGAGAATGTTAATACGTGCTATTAGTCACTATTCAACGTACATATTCGAAAAGATTGACATTAATAAACGAAAATATCGAGAACATCTGTCATTAAAACGAATTAACACAAAATCTATGGAAGATCATCCAGAGTTGCTTTTAAATACTTATTTCCATTTCTCTCTATCATCAAAGAGTTGCGCTTTAGGGTTCCTTCGTTCTAATGTTCCTAGTCATGGACATGTAAGACAACTTAGAGATGCGATTGAGGCCCAAATGAAAGAAGAGAGACTGGTTTTATGTGACATGAGCTTTGAGTAAAAAAAAAACTCTGTTATCCAACATAAACTCAAAGAGGAGGAAAAAAAAAGAACAAGTATCTTCTGGTTGGTGTTCTACCTGTATTCGATGCTTTGGTTGGTTGAAAAGCCTGCCTAGAGATTTGTTTGTTGATCTTCTTTGTTTTCTTACTAGGAGTTGTAATGGATTTTTAGGTCACGTGCAAAATACTTCTTCGTTGAAGTATATAGATTCTTCTAACAACACAGATTTGACAAGTGTATCGAGTTCTGCAGATCGCACAAGAATTTGTCTTCCTCGGGGGCGTCGCACTTATCGTGGCTTGCAAAATGGTCTGTGATGTTCATGAATGATGCGAAATATTACTCCATTTGCGAATGTAACCAGAGGCAGGTAACATAAACTGTATGTGTGGATAAAATGATATATTATCACTACGAAAGTTTCCATTTCAAAGTTTGCTGAGATACTTCTGGGTGTCGTAACCGACTTGACAGAAAGAGATGTTCTTTGTCAAAGTTTGTTCAGTTTCGTATGGATGTAGTTACAGACTCCACATATTTGGCATCACCTCCGAACATTCTAGAACTTTCCGTGGGACACCATATCTGCCACTACTATGACGAAAGATATATTCTGATGCAATTTGCAACATTTGATACACTTGCCAGACCTGTGCTGATGCATTCTGCAACATTTGATACACTTTCCAGACTTGTGCTGCCCAAAGAAGTCAAGTACTTCAACATAATAACATTTTGCAGCTGGGTTGAACGTTCCTTCCAATTTACTGTAATAAAACAAAGAAGTTCAACACACAAATCTTCAGGCACGCTTTTCAACCAAACAGATGATCGAATACAGAGAGAATAATAGTTATAACATACTTGATTTTTTTTCCCGTCCCATAGATAATGTCACATAAAATGACTCCCTTGACTTTGAATTGGGCCTGAATTGCATTTCTAAGTTGTCTCGGATGTCAATGGTCAGGACCATTACAAGGAAAACACCTTAAAACCCAAGTTTTCGACAACAGAGGGAAATTAATACTTGACAAAGAATGGAATGTTGAATAACCAGCCAATGCAAGCATGCCATATCTAGAAGAGACAAGCTATTCAAAAAACTGGGATAGATCTAGTTGGAAGCACCAATTAAGTCCAAGACCCGAAATTGATATTCAACTCGTTTTTTACGAATAAAGGATTTGATCCTCAAGAAAACTGTCAACAAGCTTCATCAATGTACATATTTTTTATTGGTCGGCTGCATGCCAAATCGCAATCATTGTGGCAAATAATCTCAGCTGTATTTTGTAACCCATCTTATTTGAATATAGAATGATTGCGGTTTTTTTTTTTTAATAGTGTTTTCCAATCTCTGGTATTTCTTTTCATTTTATTTTCTACCTTTTTCCCCTGTGTGTCGTTAAACATGGACGACAAGATTTTCTTTCTGCTGCCCACTACTTCAATTTAAATAAAGGCTACTCTGTTCGTTGCTTACATTTTACATTGAAGAATAATTTTTGATTGGCCATACTTATGTGGCACTGGTCCTATACTTAAAGAAATAAATTGGAGGACCTGTCCTGCTTTCATTCTTGAGGGCCCGTAAATAGAATGAATTAATGACTTACAACAAGGCAGCTCAAGTGTTGACGCCATGTTCCTGTTCAATATCTTGCATATATTGCAACTTCTTCTATTTGATAATATCCTTACATATATACTAATATGAGTACTATTGGAATAAATATAAAAAATCCTCTTGGGCTAAACTTAGGCAATTATCTGGCCATCGGGTCCCGTGTTTACGGTATTGAAGAATTATGTTCCCTGTTCCGTCATATACATATTGCAACCAAAGAGCTTCCGTGATCTACAATTTATTCTTTAACTAGTGATAACTCACCAGGGGTTCGAAAAGCTTGGCATTAATAAAGGAACGACTGAAGCTGCCTTAATTACTTAAATTACAACAATTTTTTTTAAATTAAATTAAATTTAGATATTAATGTTTATGGAAAGTCGACGTTTGCTCATGTCATTGCAAGGAATACAAGATGAATAGATGATAAGGATTTTATCTCGTTGAAACCACAATGCAAATTCATGTTTCTTGTTGCGTTATATACAACTTGCAGTCAAAACTTTCGTGGTTTCAACAAAATTTGTGAACCGAAGAGAATCTTGCAAATTGGGAGATCATTTGCATTTGAAACAGAAACAATCCATTAATATATATTAGTATGAATACTATTCAAATAAATACCAAAACTTTGCCCATTAATACATATTAGTATGAATACTATTGAAATAGATATCAAACCTTTCTCTTGGCCAATACTTAGCCAATTATTTGGCCACTAGGCCCCGGGTTCGCGGTATCCAACACCTATGTCCCCTGTTCCGTCATATACATCTTGGAGCCAAAGGAATTCAGTTATCTGTAGTTTATGCTTTTACTAGTGAGAACCCAACAAGGGTTCACAAACATTGCAATTAATAAACAGAAAAAAAAAAAAGTTTTTCGACTGTTAGATACGTATCCCTTTTCCCCTTTTATTTTTCCCATCCATTATTGCTTTCTAGTTTTATACTTAGTCTTCTTTCTATGATTGATGGTTGCAGGGTTGGAAAGCTGACATATATTCATCTCCATCTGTATCTTCACATGATGAATCCAACCGACTGCTATTCCTTTCCATACTTAGTCAATTTTATGGCCGCGGTTTCCAGGTTGGCACATACTAACTCACCTTTTCTTCTTCCCACCCATTATTTCTTTTTGGATATATACTTAGTCGCCTTTCTATGATATCCAGTTCTAGGGTTGGAGGGATGACATGTATTCATCTCCATCTATATCCTCACATGATGAATTCGACCGATTGCTGTTCGTTTCCATACTTAGCCAATTTTATGGCCGCGGTTGCCGGGTTGGTGCTTATGAACTCGACTGTTTATTGTTCCATTATATACATCTTGCACTCAAAAAATCCGTGATCTACAATTCCACCGCGGGTTCCTCATATACATTAACTTCGTTCAAATTACCTGTCACTGCCTTCCATCCCCACCAACTTCACATCCTTCCTGATATACATTAACTATGCTCTTACTAGTGACAACTGGACACACTGGTACAAAAGAATTTGTGCCCGCTGCTCCACCATATACAAATTGAGTATCGGACTCCGACATCGTCCCCTCTTCCATGTTACGCATTATGCATTCAAATGTTCTGAACTATACAATTTGGCCATCAGGGCCTTGCGTCCTCTGGGGAAACCTTGTGACCCTATTTTGGATCCTCGCGTTCGCGGGTTCACGAAAACTCCAAGTCCTAGTGATGCAGACCCCCTATCTCTCCTAAGGGCTGCGCGACCTCCCGGTCAGGATCTTTGACTCAGGAGCCGAAATGGGTCTCCTGGTTTCCGAACTAGAACCTTTAACACTAAATCCACAAGTCCTTGTCTGTGTTTTGCCTGTGCAAACCAACACTAGGTGCGAGCCTCCACTCCATGTGACCATAGGCATGACCATAGTCTTAGCCCAAAAGGCGCATCACATTTCGCGACTTCGGGGTTTTTGGTGCAACAACTCCTCGAATCCTCCAAGTCCCGAAACCCCGATGAGGGCTAACGAAGGTTAGCTCCTCCCCTTACTCTGCTCGTGTGACCACACACTCATGACCACCGACTTTATCACAAAAATGCGTCGCAATTCACAACATTGAGACTTTGCGATGCAAGGCGTCTGACTCCTACAAGTCCCGAAAGCCAAAATCACGATGGTCTAGGATCTACGGTCCAGATCTTCCCTTGACCGATGACTGCGATCAATTATGCGTTTTGTGTTTCACAACTTCATGATTCACGAAGTTCTCTCATTCATTCCCCCAATCGTTGAAATGCCGATATTTCGGAGCCCTAATCTGATGGTCCCGATTTTCCCATGATATGACGACCCATATCTCGTCTTCATTAGTCACGATTTCACATTTCATGGTTTTTTAAGTCAAGGACCTCTGTCCTTCCAACTCGCGATACCCGCTATCACAAAATGGACTAACAGTCCAGATATCCCTTAGATCGAGGACTCCTATCCGTCTTGAGATTTGAGAGTTGAATAACTCTCGCCGTTATCCTCCACACGACTTCACTTGGTCCAACGACTGATGGATATCGACACTTCCTCCTCGAAGGCTCTCCACTGTCCGTTCAGGTCCTTAACTAGTCCTGGCCAAATATATTGGTACCAACTTGACGCAAACGCACCCCTTGCCTTGGCAAAAGGCCTCTACGCTGACCTCCCAATCTTTAAGGATCGTTCAAAGTTCACCCTCGAGCCGAAGTGGCTCCTTCAATTTCCCTTGGAATATTTATTTAAATATGACCCACAGGTCTTTTTCAGCACCTTATAGCTTTTAGGTTCGATCCCTTCTCCGTTCACAGCAGAAAGTCACAATCGGGTTTCAGGGTTTTCCAATCCCCGATGTCACCAACACTGGCTTCCTTGAATTCCTGATTCCCGATGTCATGATGCGCTCCCTTGGTGCTTTAGCCCCTCCTGGATATACCCCAGTCCACGCGACCTCCTTTCATACGATTGCAGTCATACCTCTTATCGGGATTCGGGGTTTTGAATGTCGAAATGTGTTAAACCTCTAGTCCACGGAATCCCCGATTTCCCGATTCTTGGTTTTCCGATTAAGGACTCTTCCTTTCGGGAAATTTCTCGAAAGATTTGATCTTGGCCACGTGTCCTTAAGGATGGGCGGTCCTCGCCGCTTCGGGGTTTTCACCGTGAAAATTCCCGATGTCTCGTTATGACGAGATGATGTCAACTGGGTCCCACACATAGCTCTTCCTTTTTCTTCGGAAAATCAGACTTCGCGATTTTGAAATGCAAGTCCTCCTTGTCTCCAGGACTCACGGAATGTCAATCCCCTACTTTCTTTGGATCTTTGACACACGTCCCAAGTGGATGGACGGCTCTGATCGTTTACGGGGTTTCCAACATGGATTTTCCTGATCCCTTGCTCTTGGAAATTCCGATTTGTCGAGTCCCGAAACACCGATGGAGTCTTCCCTTTCGGGACTTTTCCCGAGATCTTAGATCTTCACCACGTGTCCCCTCAAGATGGACGACTTAGATTCAACATTGGTATTTCGAGACTTTCAATGTCTCAATGACACAATTTCTTTGTCAACTTAAAACCCCGATCGCTAAAATACTGATGGGCGCTCGATTATCGCCACCTGTCTCCTCAAGATGGACGACTCAGATTGATTTCGGGATTTTCAGTATGAAAATTCCCGATCACTCATCCTCGTGACTCCCGATTTCACGAATGCCGAAATCCCGATGGCCACGCCTCGAGTCGGAACTTTCCTCCTCCCTTTCACGAAGCTTAAACTCCATGCAACTCCTGGTCAATGCAACGGCTGATGGGTATCCATGCGAAGATCTTATGGCCCACAATCTCTTGAGCTTGAACTCCGGACGTAGCTGTAACCTCCTCGCTTCTCTAGCAGATCTGATGGCTGGTGGGATTTCGCAAAGCCTCCCCACAGATTTCTGACCGTCCGTTTCTTCTCTTTGATGATGTCTACGAAGGAAACCAAGGACTCTTCCCTGGACTTATCCACTTGCGCTACAAACTTACGACGCCTTTCTTAATACTTCCAGTCATGACTTCTCTGCATTGTCCTTAAATGGATTAGAAGGCCTTACCCCTCCTGAGATTTCTCACAACTCTGAGGTTTAAAGAATATTCTTGTGCGCACTCCTTGCGGCAACCTTCAGATACTTTCAAATGTTGAATACTTCAACTTCTATGCATACCTGCCGCAGAAATCCTTTGATATGTTGCTCAGGTTCACAACCCTGAGACTCTCCTCGGCCTACGCACTCCTTGCACAGCTCCTGTGCCTGGCTGCATTTTGGGGAAATGAGAACAAAAGCTATCTCTCCTGAGCTTCCAGAGACAACCCTCTGAAATCCTTGTCGACGCACTCCTTGCGGACAATTCAACTGCACTCCTTGCAGGAATCTTGCTCATATAGAGAAACAATTGAACCTCATTCTCCTTATTCTTCCTCTCTCAGATTTCAAACATTCAATAAGAAATCATTCATACATATTATAAAAGCAACTGCATGATAGAAATAATAAACCATTCATGAACATAACATTCAAAGATGCATACACAGAGAATATGTGAACACCATGAGTCTGAATCACAACTTTCTTTATATAAATTCAGAACTTCTGTACATGGAGTCTGCTACACAGATCTCTGCTTCTCTCCCTATGCTCTCTTCTCTATTCATGCTTCCATTATGTTACAATGCACAATGAGGGTGTCTATATCCTGTTTCCCTCTTTCCTTCTAAAATTGTCTAATCTAGAATTGAATTCTATCTACCTGCATTAACTACTTTAAATGCCTTCTACCTACTAAGGACGAGAGCAATCGCTCAAGGTCCGTTTACATTATACAAGTGCACTTCTTCTTAATGTCTTCATTTAAGATTGCGCATCAACTTTAAGGAAATTTCAAAATTTGCGCTGGCTTGTCCAGCTGCCTTTTGCTTCCGCGCTGGCCCACTTGATGTTGGTGATGCTCCTGCATCATACTCCCTCACTTGAAAATTTTTTCATGGGCTCCTGTCCATGAGCTCTCGAACGGTCTGTCCATGCTTCTGAATTTCTGCTTCATTCTCCCAGCTGGCATCTTCCACTGGATGGCCCTTCCACTTGACCAAATATTCAAAGTATTCTTCCCTTCTGGTCTTCTTGCCAATTCTTTTGTCTAGTATGCTTTCCATTTGTGGCTTCTCTGCAACTGGCATCTGCTTTTTCCACTGAACCTCTGATTGTTCATCACTTGTGCCTGCTTCCTCATCTTTGTATGGGTACAAATCTGAGACATTGAATATCGGAGAAATTCCGATCCCATCGGGTAATTCAATCTCATAAGCGTTGTCCCCAAATTTCTTCAAGACCCTACATGGTCTGATTTTCTTCATCTTCAGTTTGTTATATGTTCCTCTCGGGAACCTTTCCTTCCTCAAATGTGCCAGAATCAAATCACCAACTTCAAACTGAAGTTGTCTTTTGTGTTGATCTGCTCTACGCTTATACTTTTGGCTTGAACTCTGCAATCGTTCCTTCACCTTGTTGTGAAGTCCCTTCATTGTTTCTGCAAAATTTTTGCACTAGCACTCCTAGTCACATTCTGTTCTGAATCTCTTAATTTAGAAATCCCCCTCGGTTGCATGCCATAGACAATCTGAAATGGACTTTGCCCTGTGCTTCTATTAACCGAATCATTATAAGCAAATTTTGCCTGTGGTAATATGTGGTCCCACTGACTGTGGTGCTCTGTCACTAAGCTTCTCAGCAAGTCTCCCAGACTTCTGTTCACCACTTATGTCTATCCATCCGTCTGAGGATGATAAGCTGAACTAAACAACAAGTTAGTTCCCAGCTTCTTCCATAATGTCCTCCAGAAATTCCCTATGAAATTCGTATCTCTATCCGAAACTATGCTCCTAGGAAAACTGTGAAGTCGAATGACCTCTTTGAAAAACAGGTTTGCGATGTGAGTCGCGTCACTGGTTTTCTGACATGGAATGAAGTGTGCCATTTTGGAAAATCTATCCACCACCACAAAGATTGAATCACAACCTCTTTGCATTCTTGGCAACCCCAATACAAAATCCATGCTGATTGCATCCCACGGCCTCTCAGGTATGGGCAATGGTTGATAAAATCTTGCATTCTGTTTCCTTCCCTTCGAATACTGACAAATTCTACACATGTCTACAAATCTCTTGACATCTGCTCGCATTCCCGACCAAAAATATGACTCATTCAGCTTTGCGAACGTCTTGTCGTGACCAAAATGTCTTGCTAATCCTCCACTGTGTTTCTCCTTCAACAGATTCTCCCTCATGGAGTATTTTGGAATACAAAGCTGATTTCCCTTAAACAACAATCCTTCCTGGATCATGTACTCTACCCATTGGCTTCTATATCTGAGAACTGGATTCTCAACTGCTTCATACACTTCTTTAAAATCCTGATCATCAACATACATGTCCCTGAGATCATCAAAACCCAACGTTTTGACTTTGAACTCCTGGAACAACAAACACTTCCTGCTCAAAGCATCAACAACTTTGTTAGAAGTACCCAAAATATGTTTAATTACAAAAGTGAAATTTTGTATGTATTCCACCCATTTTACATGTCTCTGATTCAACTTTTCCTGTTGAGTCACAAACTGCAGTGCATGATTGTCATTGTATAAGACAAACTCTTTCGGGATCAAGTAATGCCTCCATTTCTTCAATGCTTGTATGATAGCATAAAACTCCTTATCATAAGTGGAGTATTTTACTTTCACTTCATTCAGCTTCTCGCTGACGTATGCGATTGTCCTGTCTTCCTGACTTAAGACTGCCTCGATTGCAAATCCACTTGCATCGCATTTTACTTGAAAAGTCTTTCGGAAATCAGGCAACACCAGAATTGGTTGTTCCGTAATTTTCCTCTTCAACAGATTAAAACTCCAAAAGTGAAATTTTGCATGTATTCCACCCATTTTACATTTCTCTGATTCAACTTTTCCTGTTGAGTCACAAATTGTAGTGCATGATTGTCACTGTATAAGACAAACTCTTTCGAGATCAAGTAATGCCTCCATTTCTTCAATGCCTGTATGATAGCATAAAACTCCTTATCATAAGTGGAGTATTTTACTTCCGCTTCATTCAGCTTCTCACTGAAGTATGCGATTGGCCTGTCTTCCTGACTTAAGACTGCCTCGATTGCAAATCCACTTGCATCACATTTTACTTGAAAAGTCTTTCGGAAATCAGGCAACACCAGAATTGGTTGTTTCGTAATTTTCCTCTTCAACAAATTAAAACTCTTCTCAGCCTCTTCTGTCCAATGAAAAGACTTATGTCTTTTCTTCACTGTGTCCATCATTGCTGTGCTAATTCCACTGAAATTCCTGATGAAATTCTGGTAGAAACAAGCTAACTCGTGAAAACTTCTCACCTCGAATACATTCCTCGGTGATGGCCAATTCTTGATCACTTCCACCTTATCCGGATCCATCTTTAAATTGTCTACAGAAATAACAAATCCCAAGTAAATGAGTTCTGTCTTCATGAATGAGGACTTCTTTATGTTTATCAGCAGCTTCTCCTGCTGTAACCTCTTCATCACTGTATCCAAATGCTTCAAATGCTCCGCTACTGTTTTACTGTAAATTAGTATGTCATCTAAATACACAATGACAAATTTTCCGATGAACTCCCTCAGGACTTCATTCATCAACCTCATGAAGGTACTTGATGCATTTGTTAAGACAAACGACATAACACGCCATTCATACAACCCTTCGTTGGTTTTGAATGCTGTCTTCCATTCATCACCTTCTCTCATGCGAATTCGATGATAACCACTTTTCAAATCAATCTTTGAAAAACATTTTTCTCCACTTAAGCAATCCATCAGATCATCCATCCTTGGTAATGGAAATATGTACCTTATGGTTATGTTGTTGATCACCCTCAAGTCAGTACACATCCTCTAGCCTCCGTCTTTCTTTGGACTGAGTATTGTTGGAACAACACATGGACTCAAGCTTTCCCTGACCAAACCTTTGTCCAATAACTCCTGGACTTTCCTTTTAACCTCTTCATTCTCTTGTAGCGTAAGTCTATACGCGGCTTTGTTTGGTAAGATGGCTCCTAGTATGAGATCAATATGATGACTCACACTCCTGATCGGTGGCAACGAACGAGGTAGTTTGCCACTATTATGTCAGTGAACTCTTCCAACAGTTCCTGAACTTCTTCTGGTAAATCGTCACTCTTGTGCTAGTCAAAACAATTCTAGGCTTTCTGATCACAAAGAACTGCGGTTCCTCCTTCTTCTTAATCTCTGTAAGAAGTTCCTTCCCATTCATGAGAAGTACAGTGTTGCTTACTTCCAGTTTCACTTCCTTATCCTTAATAGGAAGCAACATATGAGTTCTCCCATTCTTTTCTAGGGTGTATGTGTTCATCTTCCCATCGTGAATCACATTTCTGTCATATTGCCATGGTCTACCCAACAATAAATGACAAACATCCATAGGAAGAACATCACACAAGATATTATCATTATATCCTCCTATCTTAAATTCAACTAAACATTTCTTAGTGACATTTACCTGATGTCCCTTTTGTAACCATGAAACCTTATATGGACTTGGGTGATCAGTCGTCTCTAGCTCTAGCTTTTCTATCATCTCCATCAAAACGAGATTGTCTGTGCTCCCACTGTCCACAATGACCTTGCATACCCTGTCCTTGGTTTTGCAAGCAGTCCGAAAAAGTCTATTTCTCTGAACTGAACTCTCCACTTCCTTCTCTGGTGTCAAAATAACCTTTCGCATCATCAGTGATCTCCCACCTTCAACGTCTTCTGCCTCAACATTTCGCCCCTGTGCTTCGGCGATGCGAGTCTCTCGACCCTCTTTCTTTTTATCAGGACACTCATAAGACTTGTGCCCATTCTTTCCACATGTGAAGCATTTTATCACTCCACCTCTTCCTCTTCCTCTACCTCTAGTACGAGGAAAAGTATTATTATCAACATAACCTCCTCTCTGCTCAGTATGCTGTCCTCACTGTGAACTTCCACCTCTCTCTGTTCGAGTCTGAGGTTTCTTCTAGTCTTCCTTGGGCTTCTGATTTTTATCTTGGATAACTGATTTTCCCCTGGCTTGACTTCTGCCTCGGCCTCTCTGACTTTGTTTTTGACTCAGCTTCTCTTCCTCTTTCAGATCCATCTGATAAGCATCTTCCACCGTTCGGATGGTTACCATGCTCATCTCATCCTGAATATCATATCTCAGGCCATTCATGTATCTGACAACCTTTTCATCATCTCTCTCCCAATGACCTGCTTTGATGTTTAGTTTGTAGAATTCCTCAGTATATTCCTTCACTGTCATCAACTTTTGTCTCAGGTTCTGCATCCTCCTGAACAGAGAAATTTGATAGTCCCTAGGGATGAATTTTTCCTTCATCTTTGCGATCATTCTATCCCAGCTCTTGATTTTATGCTTGCCCTTGCAGCATCTATTAGCTTGTAGTTCATCCCACCACAATGCTGCATGTCCCTTCAATTTAGTGACAGTATGTTTGACCTTCTTGTCTTCTTCAACGTCTTCATAGTCGAAGTATGTGTCCAGAGCTCTAATCCAGTCTAGAAGCTCTTCTGCATCCAGGTTTCTCTCATAAACTGGAATGTCCATTTTCACTCTTGCACCTATTCTTGCAATAGCTCTGATCAACCACTCATTTGATGCATCTTCGACTGCAACTTCTTCTTCATGTTCAACCTCTATTTCACTTTCGAAATCACTTAGATCCCCCACACCGACTGTGCGTCGTTGCACTATCTCCATGTCTTCGAGTCTGGCTCATAGATCACACATCTCTCTTTCCATTTATGGATTTTGCATCTGTCTACCTCTTCTTCTAGGCATTTCCCTTTCCTCTTCGGGATTGGGTGATTTTCTATCCCTTCTCTTGGGAAACATGATGAATTTTCTTCTTCTCTGCTATAGAAAGCAAAGAACCCTTCTGTGCTCTGATACCAAACTGACGCAAACACACCCCTTGCCTCGACAAAAGGCCTTTGTGCTGACCTCCCGGTCTTTAAGGATCATTCAAAGTTCACCCTTGAGTCGAAGTGGCTCCTTCGATTCCCCCTGGAATCTTTATTTAAATCTGACCCACAGGTCTTTTTCGACACCTTACAGCTTTTAGGTCCGATCCCTTCTCCGTTCACAACAAAAAGTCACAATCGGGTTTTGGGGTTTTCCAATCCCCGATGTCGCCAACACTGGCTTCCTTGAATTCCCAATTCCCGATGTCACGATGCGCTCCCTTGGTGCTTTAGCCCCTCCTGGCTATACCCCAGTCCACGCGACCTCCTGTCATACGACCACAATCATACCTCTTATCAGGATTCGGGGTTTCAAATGTCGAAATGTGTTAAACCTCTAGTCCACAGAATCCTCGATTTCTCGATTCCCAGTTTTCCGATTAAGGACTCTTCCTTTCGGGAAATTTCCCAAAAACTTCGATCTTGGCCACGCGTTCTTAAGGATGGACGATCCTCATTGCTTCGAGGTTTTCACCTTGAAAATTCCCAATGTCTCGTTATGACGAGATGACGTCAACTGGGTCCCACATGGAGCTCTTCCTTTTTCTTCGGAAAATCAGACTTCATGATTCTGAAATGCAAGTCCTCCTTGTCTCCAGGACTCACAAAATGTCGATCCTCGACTTTCTTCAGATCTTTGACACGCGTCCCAAGTGGATGGATGGCTCCGATCATTTACGGGGTTTCCAACATGGATTTTCCCGATCCCTTGCTCTTGGAACTTTCAATTTGCTGAGTCCCAAAACTCCGATGGAGTCTTCCCTTTTGGGACTTTTCCTGAGATATTAGATCTTCGCCATGTGTCCCCTCAAGATGGATGACACAGATTCAACCTCGGTATTTCGAGACTTTCGATGTCCCGATGACACAATTTCTTTGTCAACTTAAAACCCCGATCACTGAAATATCGACAGGCACTCGATTATCGCCACCTGTCTCCTCAAGATGCACAGATCACATTGATTTCAGGATTTTCACTATGAAAATTCCCGATCACTCGTCCTCGTGACTCCCAATTTCGTGAATGCCAAAATCCCAATGGCCACGCCTTGAGTCGTAACTTTCCTCCTCTCGTTCACGAAGCTTAAACTCCATGCAACTCCTGGTCAATCCAATGGCTTACAGGTATCCATGCGAAGATCCTATGGCCCACAATATCCTGAGCTTGAAATTTGGATGCAGCAGTAACCTCCTCGCTTCTCTAGCAGATCTAACGGCTGGCGGGATTTCGCAAATCCTCCCCATAGATTTCTGACCGTCGGTTTCTTCTCTTTGATGATGTCTATGAAGGAAACCAATGACTCTTCCATGGACTTATCCACTTGCGCTACAAACTTACGACGCATTTCTTAATACTTTCAGTCGCGACTTTTCTGCACTGTCCTTAAATGGATTAGAAGGCCTTACCCCTCTTGAGCTTTCTCACAACTCTGAGGTTTAAAGAAGATTCTTGCGCGCACTCCTTACGACAACCTTCAGATACTTTCAAATGTTGAATACTTCCTGTAGAAGAGTTTCTTCCACCATCCTGCCTTCCTCAAGAACTTCCCCCTCGTTCCGAGTGATTGTGTGGTTTCTAAGCCTCATCCTTAGACTAATGTGTTCTGTCATGGGTAAATCCCTTACCTCTGTTCAGGGCTGGGATTTTACCTCTTCCATGTTGGCTTTGTTTTCTGGCCAACTTCTCCTCTGCTTTCAGTGCATACTGATAAGCATCCTCCACCATCCTCACTGACATCATGTTGAGCTCATCCTGGATTTCATATCTCAAGCCATTTATATACCTGGAAACTTTCTCTTCATCTCTCTCTCTCTTTGTCCAGTTCTGATGTTCAACCTATAGAACTCATTGGTGTACTCCTTAATGGTCATCCCTTTCGGTCTCAGGTTCTATAACTTCCTGGATAGATTGATCTGATAGTCCTTGGGTATGAACTTAGCCTTCAAATTGGCTACCATTCTGTCCCAACTCTTTATCCTTTATTTTCCTTTACTTCTCCTCTCAACCTGCAGTTCGTCCCACCACAATGTTGCATGCCCTTTTAACTTGGTGACTATCTGTTTCACCTTCTTTTCTTCACCAACATCCTCATAGTCGAAATTCTTATCCATGGATCTTATCCAGTCCAATAGTTCTTTATCATCTAGATTGCCTTCGTACATGGGGACCTCTATCTTATTTCTCCCTCCTAATCTGGCAACTACTCTCAACCAACGTTCTTCAGCAACATCCTCTCCTGCAACTTCCTCAACCTCAAACTCTTCACTTTCTGCATCACAGATGTCTCTAGCATCAGGTGCTCTTTTCTGGACTGCTTCCATTATCTCCAATATTGCACAAAGTTCTCACATCTCCCTCTCTACAACATGGTTGGCTAAATATGCCTCTCCTCATCTCCTTAGCGACATTTTATTGACTATCTACCACACACAAAGTACAACTTTGAGTTCTCAGTCTCCTCCTTTTCTCTTTTTCGTTCGCTTGAAATATACAGACGAAGAATTTAAGCTTTGATACTACCTGATGCATACCCCCTATCTATCCTAAGGGCTGCGCGACCTTCCGATCAGGATCTTTGACTCAGGATCCGAAATGGGTCTCCTGGTTCCGAACTGGAACCTTTAACACTAAATCCATAGGTCTGTCTATGTTTTTCCCATGCAAAATAGCACTAGGCGTGAGCCTCCACTCCACATGACCGCGGGCTTAACCCAAAAGGTGAGTCACGGTTCGCGACTTCGGGGTTTCCGTTGCAAAAACTCCTCGAATCATCCAAGTCTTGAAACCCTGATGAGGGATAATGTAGGTTATCTCCTCCCCTTCCTCTGCTCGTGTGACCACACACTCGTGACCACCGAATTTATCACAAAGATGCGTCATGATTCATAACATCGAGACTTTGTGATGCAAGGCATCTGACTCCTCCAAGTCCCGAAAGCCGAAATCGCAATTGTCTGGGATCTACAGTCCAGATCTTCCCTTGAATGACAACTATGATCAAGTCAGCGTTTCAAGTTTCATGACTTCATGCTTCACGAAGTTCGCTCACTCATTCCCCCAATCGCTGAAATGTCGATATTTCAGAGCCCCAATCTGACGGTCCTGATTTTCTCATGATCTGACGGTCGAGATCTCGTCTTCCCGAGTCGCGATTTCGTGTTTCAGGGTTTTAGAAGTCAAGGACCTATGTCCTCCAAACTCGCGATACCTGCTATCACAAAATGGACTAACGGTCCAAATCTCCCTTGGATCGATGACTCCTATCCCTCCTGAGATTTGAGAGTTGAATAACTCTCACCGTTATCCTCCACATGACTTCACTTGGTCCAACGACTTAAGACTATCGACACTTCCTCCTTGAAGGCTCTCCACCATCCGTTCAGGTCCTCAACTAATCATGGCCAAATATCTTGGCACCAACTCTCCTGAGCTATGATATTTTAGACTTAGAAGATTTATAAATCTTCAAAGGTTTCATCCTTCGCTCCTCCTGGGAAATGGGATTTTGGATCTTGCTAACACTTACCTGAAGTGTTATTCCTCTTTAGATTTGTCTTCTATAGACTTTGATTTCCCGCGCACTCCTTGTGTCTAGGGGATTTCGATAAATCATATCAAAGGGATTTATTAAAGATAAATTCCTTCCGATCTCCTGGCATTCTCCTCTGGCTCGATGCACACCTTGCAGAGCTTCAAATGAATAGAAACAATTGAAACTAAAAAACTAACATTCACAGTTCCATTCTCTCCTATTGAGATTCATTCACTTGTTCATAAAACAGAATGACGGGAAAATTGCAAACACTGTTCAAACAACATGCATTTGGATCAATTTTTCCTCTATTATATTCACAAGTGCCAAAATGTCTACAAAATACATTCAATTTTCAACAACTGAAAACTGAAATATCCTACTAACTCACAATTCACTTATGACTACTTTTCCTCTGTATTGTAGCTAATCCCATCTGGTCATACAAAACCTCTATTTAAATCAGAGGGCTCTTAAGGTTTTTCCTGGCTACGTGTCTACTCTAAAATTAACTTAACAACTATCTGGACCAGTTGCATTCCAGAGACGGAGTGGAATTGTTCAAGTGTGCCTCGAAATATTATTCCGTTGCTGAGTTTAGGCGTGCCTCAAAAATCTGTTGTGGCTGCCAGCATTGAGGTTCTGGAAGAATTCCCATGTGCTGGGTGGTCCTGCTTCTGTGCACTTGCTAATGATGCTCCTGCATCACCTAGTCACTGTTTCCTATTCTGCCCATCCTCGTACTTATTTCTAGATATGCAACATGAAAGGTTTAATACTAGAACGACATCATGCAACAAGCGTAAACAAATCATCATTAATAAGCAAAATTCGGGACAACCAACCATCCCTACAGAACTTGTATAGAAACATGCAAAGAATATATTGCTTAGCAAAAGCAAGTCTCGACCAGTGTTTCCGTGTTTCGTGCTTGCACACTTTTTCGATTGCGGGTTTCTGGATTAATGACCTCAAAATTGCATTTCAAATTTTCCGTGAGTTGCAAACAACGCCCAAAGTTCCGCAATATACAATTTATCCGCAACAATGTATAAAAACTCTTAATTCTCCTCTTCTTCCCACCTCTATTATCCCTTTGTGGTTCTATATTTAGTCCCAACTATATGATCATGACCTCATGGATTCACAAATTGACAACTCTTTATCTATATATTCACACCATCATCCCAACCGACCGTGGTCCCTTTCAATCCTTAGCCAATTATGTGATCACCGGGTCCCAGGTTTGCGGTATCCAACACATATGTCCCCTGTTCCTTCATATACATCTTGCATCCAAATAACTTTCGTGATATGCAATTTATGCCTTTACTAGTGAGAACTCACCAGGGGTTCGAAATGATTTGCATTAATAAGCGAACAATAGATGTTCTTCTGTGAGATACTTAGTCCTTTTTCCCTTGTTTTCTTCCCATGTATTATTTCTTTTTAGTTATATACTTAGTCTCCTTTCTATGATCATGGGTTCCAACATTGGCGTGTTGACATATCTTCATCTCCATCTATATCCTCACATGAAAAATCCGACCGACCACTGTTCCTTTTCATACTTAGTCAATTTTATGCCCGCGGTTGTTGGGTTGGCACTTTCGAATTCTGTTTCTTCTTGTTCTGTCATATACATCTTCCACTCAAAATTTCCATGATCTACAATTCCACCGCGGACAACTTTGTCCTTTTTCCATTTTTTTCTTCCCATCTATTATCGGACTATAAAGTATGGACATGAGATTTTATAGAGCATGTACGGATTCCACATTCCATAACTAGCCAATATTTGGATCGTGGGTTCTCGGGCGGGTGGGCTCAAAATTAGGCCTCCATTGTTCCGTGCCCTACAAATAGCACCCAAAATTCCGCGATATACAAATTGACAAGCAAACCTGCGCGTTGGATGGCTCAACATTGCACTTCTATTTTTCTGTGTCCTCCAAATAGTCTTCGCAGTTCCACGATATACAAATTGAAAGACGGACTCCAGGGCTGGCGGGGTCAAGATTGCTAATGTTTACGGATGGTAATCCCTATCAACTATCTAACAACATATAAAAACATTATTTTCAATACTAAATTAGCTCTTACTAGTGACAACTGGACACACTGGTACGAAACAATTGGCATCACACCTTCCGCAATATACAAATTGACTACCGGATTCTAACGTCGTCCGCTCTTTCGTGTTACAGATTATGCATTCAAATGTTCCAAGCGATACAATTTGAACAACAAGGCCTCGCGTCTTCTGGAGAGACCTTGTCAGCCTTTTTTGGATCCTCCTATTGCTGGGTTCATGAAATGTCCAATTCTTGGATACTATTTCGAGTTGGCGCTTTCGAACTCTGCTGGTTCTTGTTCCATAATATACATCTTGCACTCAAAATTTCCGTTCTCTACAATTTCACCGTGCACTCAACCCTTTTTCCCTTTTTTTCTTCCCGCATGTTATCACCTTTTGGTTATATACTTAGTATCCTTTCTATGATCGCGGGTTCCAACATTGATAGGCTGACATATCTTCATTTCCATCTATATCCTCGCATGACGAATCCGACTGATCAATGTTCCTTTCCATACTTAGCCAATTTTTTGGCCACGCTTGCCGGGTTGGTGCTTTCAAACTCTTCTTCTTCTTGTTCCATGACATACATGTTGAACTCAAAAATTCCTTCATATACAATTCCACCACAGACTTCTCAAACTCGCAAGCTTCATTCTACCACGATTCACAAATATTTCAAAGTATCTGTCGCTGCTTTCCATCCCCACTAACTTCCTGTCATTCCTAATATA
This sequence comes from Picea glauca, assembly GCA_000966675.3. Taxonomy (NCBI): domain Eukaryota; kingdom Viridiplantae; phylum Streptophyta; class Pinopsida; order Pinales; family Pinaceae; genus Picea; species Picea glauca. The sequence continues at coordinate 174,147 of JZKD02S1673914.1, read as the reverse complement.
CATTGGTTGTGCTCTTACTAGTGAAAAATGAACACAATGGTATGAAACAATTGACATCTGGCCCTCCACAATATAAAAATTGACTACTGGGTTCACATCTTGTACTCAAAATTTCCATGATCTACAATTCCACTGCAGACTCCTTAGTCCTTTTTCCCATGTATTATGGCTTTCTGGTTATATACTTAGTCACCTTTCTATGATCGCGGGTTCCAGGGTTGGAAGGTTGACATATATTTATATCCATCTATATAATCACATGAAGAATCCGACCGAACGCTATTGCTTTCCATACTTAGCTAATTTTATGGCCACTGTTGTCGGGTTGGCGGTTTTGAACTCTGCTGCTTCGTGTTCTGTGATGTACATCTTGCACTCAAAACTTCTATGATCTACAATTCCACTGTGGACTCCTCGAACTCACAAGCTTCACTCTACCATGGTTCACAAATGTTTCAAAGTATCTGTTGCTGCCTTCCATCTCCACTAACTTCTTGTCCTTCCTAATATACATTGGTTATGCTCTTACTAGTGACTCTTGCTAGTGACAACTGCACACACCGATGCAAAATAGTTGGCATTCGGCCCTCCACAATATACAAATTGACTACCAGGTTTTGACATCGTCCCCTCTTCCATGTTACAGCTTATGCATTCAAATGTTCTGAACAATACAATTTGACCGTCGGGGCCTCACGTCTTCTAGGGAGACCTTGTCAGCCTTTTTTGGATCTTCGTGTTGACAGGTTCACGAAATCTCCAATTCTTAGTCACTGTTTTGGGTTGGCGCATTCGAACTCTGCTACTTCTTGTTCCATGATATACATATTGCACTCAAAATTTCCACGATTTAAAATTCCACCACAGACTCCTTAGTCATTTTTCCCTTTTCTTCTTCCCATGTATTATTGCTTTGTGGTTATATACTTAGTCGCTTTTCTATGATCGCAGGTTCCAACGTTGGCGGGCTGACATATATTCATCTCCATCTATATCCTCACATGAAGAATCCGACCAACCACTGTTCCTTTCCATATTTATACAATTTTATGGCCACGGTTGTTGGGTTGGTGCTTTCGAACTCTGCTGCTTCTTGTTCCATGATATACATATTGCACTCAAAATTTCTTTGATTTACAATTCCACCACGAACTCCTTAGTCCTTTTCCCCTTTTCTTCTTCCAATGTATTATCTCTTTGTGGTTATATACTTAGTCTCTTTTCTATGATCTCGGGTTCCAGCGTTGGTGGGCTGACATATATTCATCTTCATCTATATCCTCACATGACGAATCCGACCGACCACTGTTCCTTTCCATACTTAGCCAATTTTATGGGCACAGTTGCCGAGTTTTTTCTTTCAAACTTTGCTGCTTCTTGTTCCGTGCTATACATCGTGCACTCAAAACTTCTGTGATATACAAATCCACTGTAGACTCCTCAAACTCGCAAGCTTCACTCTACCACGGATCACAAATGTTTCAAAGTATCTGTTGCTACCTTCCATCCCCACTAACTTCTTGTCCTTCCTGATATACATTAGTTATGCTCTTACTAGTGATATAAAAATTTCTCTCTGGACTTTCCTATCATACCCTCTTCGGTGTTATGCGTATTTCACTAAAAATGTTCTGAGACATACAATTTGACCCTCGCGCCCTCACCTCCAATGGTTGTACCTTGTAACCCTATTTTGAAGCTGATTTTTCTTGTACCCACGACCTCCATACTTTCTTAGTATGCAATTAGAAACCTTTCATGGTAACAACTGACGTTGCAAGAACCGTCAACATTGTCATTAATGAGAGAAATGCTCAAGGAGATCTCCCATTATTACACATTAAACCAAGATATGAAGAGAGTTATATTGCCCCTTCTGATTGTTCATCTCAAACATGTGTCATCGTGTTGGCCCGCTCAAGAAATCTACAATGCTTAATTGCTCATTTCTGTATCCACCATGTTCGCATTTGTATGTATGCAATTAGTAGTGTTTAATGTTAACAACGCATGATGCAACAACCATCCAAATTTTCATTAATAAACGAAAGTCTCGAGGAGATCTCCCATTCACACACATTGGACCAAGATTTACGCAGGGTTATGTTATCCCTTCCAACTTTTCATTTCATTCATCATCTGGAGAAAACAAACCTTCTTGTAGACTTATGGAAGCAGGTCGACAACAATTTTGTGGAGATACAGTAAATATATTCGGACATCAGGACCAGAAATTCTAGTGGTCCAGGGCATACTTTTACTATTCATCCCATTTCGCCCAAAACAAAGTGATTTGGATATCTGGAATCGCTCATGCAGGCTACATCCCTGAGGTTTTTGACTGTAAGGAGGTGCTCTCTTGGTGCGCCGAAAAATATATTCCAAGCCAAAGAATTATTCCACTGCGCAACCATTCTCCTGTTTATCTGTCACCTCAGGTCTTCTGAAAGATGTTAAAATTGTTGGAGCCAACATTGACGTTCAGAGGACAATACTGCAAGTAGTTCCTAGAAAAACATGATAATTGGTTCCACATTTTAGCCGAGTTCCTTGAAGACTCGACAACAGTTCTTGAAGATATCACAAAGTTGCAGGTAAGTTGATTTAGAAATCCATTTCGGGAAATTGCTTGGATGTTTACAAGAATAACAGGACATACATCCACGACAATCATTTCCCATATAATTATTTATATTTTGTACTTCAAAATCAAGGAAAAATTCGTTTTCGATTGGGGGAAGCTAATTTCCATTGAGATTTGTTCCCAGTTGTCACAATTCAGACAATCGAATAAAATTTATATGTCATCCTACTTGATTTTTGCAATAGTGCATTGCTGTCCATTTCCAAAACTTTCTCTATCCAATAAAATAAACCGTGGATTCGACCCAGTAACATTCTAGTACCAGGCCATGTGGAGGCACAATGCCTCCCATTGTTTTTATGAAGTTTTTAATGGATTTGTATCTTTTTTCAAAGATTTTTTGTTAGGGAAGGATGCTCCGCGGATGTTTGGTCAGGCAACCAAGTTTTTGAATAGGAAGGGCACACTTGAACAAAAGGAAAATCACAGTGTACTCATGGTCTTTGGCTCTAAGGAAAATCATGATTTACTTCCATGACACATGAAGAACAATATGTTTGTTGCAGAAATAGCAAGGAAATACAACCATTGGTTGCATTTTTTCCATGACAAGAAAAAAAAACAGTTCATTCCTTTGCCTTAGAAAGTTGGAGACTTCGTGTGCAAAAACGTCAACAATATTGACGAATTTTCCGGCCATTTCAAGAAATTTAACCTAACATATGCTGAAATGATAAAAGGGTTCGACCCTTATGGGATTTTTTGAGAACATTTACTGGAAGTTGGCTTTAACATATCTTTTATCCATACACACCTGACCGAAGACAGGGACAATGATGACAACAATAGTGCTTCTGGCAATTGCGATGTAGAGACATTGCAAAGCATGACTGAATTGTACAGACAATAGGGAAAAGTATATGGTGAGATGAGTGCCCAATCCCCTGCCAAAACTCCCAAGAGCATGACATCACGGAGAATCGCTTCAATGACCTACCCCAGTAAGAAAGAAACCCATAAATCTTCGAATGGAGGAGGAGATAAGAACCCTCCTCGCATTAAAATTGATAGTTCTCAAAAAATTCCACTAACAAAGAAGAGAAAAAACAATGCAGGGAAGGTCGATAAACCCAAAATTGAAAGTGAATAGGTCCAACTTTAAATTGAAACTGAGCACATGCACAAAATTGGGTCGTCCACAATGGAAATTGCTGAGACCAAATTGTTTGAAGAAGATGAATCCCCTGTATTCCAGAGTGTTGTTTTTGACAACCAATCTAAAAATATGGTCATTGAAAAGAGAGATGTAACAAACAGGAAAGACAAATCTTGCACATAGATTAACTTTAGGGAATTGTGACCATGCCAATTCTCCCTATTTCACCAAGTAACCGGTGATTCTCTTCATAATTCCATTGGAGGAATTGCAGTGGAAAATGGCAGACTGAAAGACTGCCTTAGCGAATTTGAGTAGGCTTTCATTGCCACCCCAGAATTTGCTAGTCCTTTAGCAGAAACCGTGCCTACTACCATTGTAGCCAAGATGAAAGTATCCTCTACCCTCCTTGCATGATCTAGAGCCCTTGTAGATAATAAAATCAACAAAAGAATGCAGCTAGTTACTGAAGCCTGGGAAACATCACAAAATTTAGTTTCCTTCCGAAAGAAGGAAAATGATTTGCTCAAACATTTGGAGGTGAATATAAAAAATGATCAACGTTTTTGTGAACATGTGCTGACCCATTTTTCCAACCATGTCGTCAACACATTGGAATTGAAAAGAAGACAAGAGAAACTCCCCTTCCCAAAGCGAACCAAAAAAGTAAAAACATGCTGGCAAAAGAAAGTTGAGAACCTGGAGCTCATTGTCGATTCATGTAAACAAGCCATATCAGAAAAGGAAGAATTATTCACAAGCCTGATCCAAATAGAATTAGCCGGAAGTACCAAAGAGGTTTAAGAACCAAAATTAATTCTCAAATCCTTATCAATGATCAAAGAAGCCTTCCATGAACAACTTGATATTTTAAAGGGTTGTCTTTCAAAACGTTTTACGACATAGTTGAACATCGTGTAGATGAGCTCGAGCGCTGGGTATTGGACTATGAGGCACACAATGAAGAAATTGAACAGAGTCTGCATAGTATTTCAATGGATCTAAGGAAATTATAAAACAACCTTTACGACATAGAAATCCTGGGTGAAATCAACATGGCCCCCATGAGATGCTACATCGAAGAATGGTTCCAACAGAGAACGGACAACCTCATCCAGGAAGGGAAACAACTAGTCATCACGACTCCACTGACCATCGACGACAGCAACAAAAACGCATTGGCTTCATAGTAAGTCTATACTGACATCTTGTTTTCTTTATCAATCCAGTTTAAGTCTATATTGCCATCTTATTTTCTTTATCAATCCAGTTATTACCTCTTTAAATAGAAAACTATAACCAAAGACTCATAACTTCCAATTTCTTCTTTTCAGGTCTTCCTTTCTATCGTCACACACTTCTTCTTTCGACATTCCTAATTCTTGTACTTATTTCTTTTCATGGTCCGTGGGAGCCCCAATCCCAGTCTATATGACAAACACATTTAAATTTCCAGAAATATGTAATAGACATTATTAATTTTTGATAAATTTCAAAGAAAACTGATTCGAGAATGCCTTTATTGTATACTAAATTTTAGGTGTCCAAGAACCTTTGGTGTTTGTTCCAAAAAAAACTAATTTTGGAATGCTACATTTTTTGTGTCCTAATGTATGCTAATTTTTTTTTGTCCAGGAACCTTTGTTGATGTCACATACGTTACTACTTTCAAAGAAAACTAATTCAGTAATGCCTTTGTTGCACGACGTTGTCACTATTCTATTATATACTAAATTTTTGGTTTCTAAGAACCTATAATTTGATAAATTTCAATTTTTTTTGTGTCCAGAAGCCTTTGTTTTAAAGCAAACTAGTTCTTGTTTTAAAGAAAACTAATTCAGGAATGCTATTTTTTTGTGTTTTTTTCCACGAACCTATGTAACAAATGTTATTACTATTCTATTGTATGCTTTTAAATGTTGATGTAATTTCCAGAAATATTTAACAAGCATTATTAATTTTTGATAAATTTCAAAGAAAGTTGATTCGGGAATGCCTATCTAGGAACCTTTGTTGTTTGTTTCAAATAAAACTAATTTGGGAATGCTAGATTTTTTTGTGTCCTATTGTATGCTAAATTTGTTTTCTCTAGGAAACTTTGTTGATCTAATGGAAGCTATTACTCTCTGATAAAACTAATTCGGGAATGCCTTTGTTGCACAACATTGTTACTATTCTATTGTATGCTAAATTTATGGTGTCCAGGAACTTATAATTTCATAAATTTCAATTTCTTTTGTGTCCATGAGTCCTTGTTTTAAAGAAAACTAATCTGAGAATGCTATTTTTTTTTTGTATTTTTGTCCACGAACCTGTGTAACAGACGTTATTACTATTCTATTGTATGCTAAATTTTTTGCGTCCATGAAGCTTTTAAATGTTCTTGCGCGACATTGTTACTATTCTATTGTATGCTAATTTTTTTGTGTCCAAGAACCTTTTAAATGTTCTTTCACGATGTTGTTACTATTCTATTGTATGCTAAATTTATGGTGAGCCTTTCTTGTAGGACATTGTTACTATTCTATTGTATGCTAAATTTATGGTGAGCCTTTCTTGTAGGACGTTGTTACTATTCTATTGTATGCTAAATTTATGGTGTTCGGGAACCTATAATTTGATAATTTATGTTGTCCAAGAGCCTCTGTTTTAAAGAAAACTAATTTGGGAATGCTATTTTTTTTGTGTTTTTGTCCATGAACCTATGTAATAGACATTATTACTATTCTATTGTATGCTTAATTTTTTGTGTCCAAGAACATTTTAAATGTTGATGTATCAAACGTTCTTGCTAGGAACCTTATTATTATTGTACACTAATTTTTTTTTATCCAGGCTCCTTTTAAATCTTTCCTGTACTATCAAACTTAGATACTAGGAACCTTTCTTGATGTACTAGACATTAATAATTTATCAAAAATTATTAATGTCTGGTACATCAAGAAAGGTTCCTAGTTTCTAATTCAAATAAAATTAATTCAGGAATAATAAATTCTGCATGGATACCACATGTACTTCAACTTGCTACCCATGTGTTTGTACTTGGTTGCATTTATTCCCATTCCAACCTGGCAGTGACTACACTGCCATGCAACACTTGTTTAATAATGTTTTATAATTGATTAACTAAAAATTTATCACTTTACCCTTAATAACATTATATTAATTTATGTTAATGTTAATTAATCAAATTTACATTAACACATTTTTATTTATTTATTTATATATCAATATTAATATTACTAAGTTTTGTAATCACTTAACTTAAGATAGATTATTATTACTATTTTCTAATTAATAATTTATCTTTAAAACTTATTAAAAATATTTTCTATTTCTATTTACAATTTAATAATCCACCATATGCTTATTATTCATATTTTCTTATTTACAATTTATTTTATTACTATTAATAATATTTTCAAAATAATAAAACTAAAAATAAAAAAAAAATTAAAATAATTGAGGTTGGGCATCGCAGGTCCTCGCATGAGGCCCACGTGCCCCCCCTGCTCTCATTAAATAAAACCCTACCCTCCGCTCTCACTTGCACATCATAATGTTCCTTCCCTACCACCTCTTCCTCTGCAACTACAGGCCAAGGTTTCCTCTTCTCTACAATTGTGGGTCGAGGGTTCCTCTCTTTGGATCCCTCATGGACTCTTCCCTTCAACCTGACACTTGGATTTGACTTTGGTCGGGGTTGGTTCGGTGCTCGGCGTAGTGCATGAGCTTTGGCTCTGTGTGGGCTCTCTTTGTAGCACATTGTGTAAGGGTGGTTCCGTGTGGCTTTACTCTCGGTGCTTACGGTGTATGGATCGATTCTTGTTTTTGGACGAGTAGTGAAAATGGTAGAGTGATTTCTTTTGGTTTCAACTATCCACCAAATGCAAGGACGCGTTGAGCATCCTCTGCGTTGCTTCTCAGTTAGCAGATGGTGGTTAAGTGGTTAGCGCCCGAGGAGGATGCAAGGTCAACACTTTTGTTGCTTCTGGGATCCTCTTGTGGCTTCTCGGTTGTGGACTACAGTTTTCCGAATGGTATGGAATTGGTTTAGTTTAATGATAGATCAAATGGTCATTCATTGGTTTTAGTTTCTGAGTGGTCTCAGTTTGTGGCTTGGATTCATGCCACTGTAACCCTACCAAATGACCTGGACCTGGTGGACATCCCAACGATGAATGGCATGGAAATATCGATGTCCAAGGGGGAACGACCTTATTAGCGTAATTGGTAATATTTTATCCCCATTTTTAGCCTTCGGGGGCTTATTCTTCTTATTCTGACGCGCTCAGGGAGTTCCCAGGGCCCCTAGAGTTTGGGCGGCCCTATGGACTTCGATCACTCTAATTCCAAGCTGAGACAAAGTGCCAAACTAAGGAGAGGAGGTGTCTGAGACCGGAGGTGCTTTGGTACGAGGTGCATGAAACATATGCCCCTCGTGGTATCCTCCTTTGTGGTTCTTAAACAAGACTTGGTGCTTAATGCACTGGGATTTGGTGTTGCATTTTGATGCTTGGCTGTCGATGGTAATATTGACGCTCAATTCACGTAGTGCAGAGCTTTGGTCCCCCCATGGACTCTCTCCTTGGAGCCTTGTGTGAGTTGTCTTGTGACTTGGCATGTGGTGTGGCTTTGGGTAACTAGCCCAATACTTTTATTTTTGTTATTTATATATTATTGCATTTTTATTTTATTTTTTTCTTACTACATCTAACCCTTATAACTATTTCCTCCAGTTCTTTTACAGGTTTCCTCTCGTTCTTTTGTAGGTGAGGGTTAGTGTGTTTACAGGTACATGGGTTGGGACAATTGATAGGGAACACATGGATATGGAACTACAAGAGGCATGGCAGGGTCTTTTCCCTGCTGCACTCACCCTCTTCTCTAACACTTTCACCATTTTCTCTAACACTTTTCTGGGTAGTTTTGTTAGGGTTCTAGGGTCATTTTTGGGTTATTTAAGGGATGTAATTTAAATGGTTTTTAGGCTATAGGTTGGGGTTTTAGAACATATTGTAAAATTATGTGGGTGGTCAAGCCCATGTTTCAGTTTTGAAATCGGGCTCTGATACCATTTGTAAGGCCTAGATTACAGAGCCTCATATAAAAAAATACCTTATGATCTACTACTTTAATTGCTGCAACTTAGTTTAGAATTTCCTTTCTTGATTTTCTTTCTACCAACATAATAATTGACAACAAAATGATAATAAACAACAAGCTAATAACAACAACATACTAACATCATAGAAACAACACAACAAGCTAATAACAACAACATGCTAACAAGATAGCAACAACAACATACTAACAACATAAAAATCAACAAAAATATAATGACGATAGAAAATGCATAAAGTATCTACCTCAAGATGAAACGTAGTTGATTTATCCCTTTCCTGGTTGTTGAACATTTAGCCCAACTGCCCAAATTGAGTATTAATGTTAAGAACCAAATACCTGAATACAAAATATCACAATAGATCCAAAGTTATCTGAATACAATCACCACACAAGGTATATGAAACCATATAGAAAACCACCACTTTATTAT
>JZKD02S1673914.1:118360-128769 GCA_000966675.3 Picea glauca | reverse complement strand
AATGTAAAATTATATGCAAAACAGATTAAACATATAGTAAAGAGAAGAGACGTTGTATACCTTTGGAAAGATAGGGTAAGGTGATAATGTGAGTGAAACAAGGGTGTAAAGGTAGAAAAAAGTGTGAGTAAAAAGGTGCATTGTAGGGTCCTAACACTATGCACATCTGTCTGAGAAGAATGATTACAATGAGGCTCCAGAGGCCTTTTTAACATTATTCATGAATGCCAAAACTCTAGACATCAAAAAACCTAACCCTAGGAGATGAAACGCCAAAAGTTATGTGGGCCCCGATGAGTAAGTTGGTACATCAACTTCTCGAGGTCGTAATTTTTGAATACGACCTCCGTTTTAGGTGCGTGATAGCCCACTGGAAATGTATTTTCAAGAACTACACATTATGCCATTAAACGCTAACTCTGTTTACAATTTGGCTGTGGCAATCCAAAAAAACATTGTTTAGAGCCCCAAAACCAACCTGGAAGTACAAAAAGATGTACTAACATGAAAACTTCCAAAATAATCTAGTTATATTAGCTGGGTGACCACCAATATCCAACTGGAAGCTGTGTATGGATTCAAATAGTCCTGGAAGTGTAGAACCCACAATTACAAAAAATTACAGAAGAACATGCTGAACTAATAACTATCAAGAGGGGCCAGTTGGAATAGGTGGGTGGTCACCAATATCCACCTGTATCATTCCTCCTCCCTTAGGAAGAAATGGTCTCCATTTCATTGAGTTCCCCCATCAAGTGAGGAAAATTCTGTTGAATTTTTCCGTGGGTGAGCCAATTTCCTTGGTGTAGGAGTTTCCCTACCTTGACAACCCAATAAAGCTGGATTCTCTACTAGAGATTTCTCTTGACCTGTGTGTCCACTATCTGATCAGTGGATTTCTATTCCATGAAGTTAGGGTTGATATATGTTGGTGTCAACTATTCTGTGATCTATGAGGTGTCCAATAATGGTGGAAAATATGGCCGAAGGAGGTCCACATTGAACACAAGGTGCAGGCCAAGGAAGGGTGTAATGTTGAGATCAAAATCATTGCTACCTGCAACCTTGGTGATAGTGTAAGGACCACAATGAAGTGGGAGGAGATTTCGATGGGGCCCTATAAGGTGATATTTCTACAAAGTGAACCAAACTTTTTCTCCCACCTGAAATTGGTGTGGTACCTGGTGTTGGTCATGGTGCTTCTTGTACTTAACATTGGATTTCTGCAAAATCTCATGGACCTGTTGGTGGATGCGCTGAATCTTCTCAATGAATCTGGTGGCTTTTTCAGCCTTAGAATGAACATGGGAAGATTTTTCATGTGTGGTTGCAAGAGGTAGTGGATGGAAATCCATACATGTAATCTATCGAGATGGATTCCCAAGGCCTCTTGGGAGTAGGAAGAAGGGTGTATAAGCCTTTCTTCTTGATGGTTGGCTTGATAATGACACATGCAATGAAAGGTCTGATATACTTTTTGATGTATTTTCGAAGTTTTGGCCAATAATTTTTTTTTTTGTAGAACGACCACAATTTTCTGCACGCCAAAATACCTTGCCATCTGACTGTAGTGAGCCTCCCAAATCATCTTTGCACACTCGCTTGTGGGAACATAGAGGTGGACCAGATGGCATAACATTCCATCCTGGATGTGAAAATCGATGACATTCACTCCTGTAAGAAAGAGCTGATAGGTGGTGGCGAAGTCAGGGTCATGTTGATAAAGTTGGGGCCACTCAGATGCCTCATGCTCACATGAATGGAGCACTATGGTGAGTACAATAATGGGATGGCCACTGAGGTAGTCAACGACACAAATTTTTCTCCCTATTTTATACTTGATGTTGAGATGGAACTGTTGTAGGTATGTGGACCAGTTTTGATGGTGATCGTTCCACAACTTCCCTTGTGTCTGTATGAACTGCAGAGGCTTGTGATCAGTGTGGATGATTGTCTTCTTTCCTAGAATGTAATGTTTCCATTGACAACTAACTTGCACAATGGAATACATTTCTTTGTCATAGGTGGGGTATTTCCGGACAGTGTCTGAGAGTGTCTCACTATGGTATGCTACTGGATGACCATGCTGAGTGAGAACTATGCCTACAACATAGTCATCGACATCAATCTCAATCTAGAATGGTTGTTGTAGATCAGGTAAGGAGAGTACTAGAAATGAGCACAAGCAATGCTTCATATAATCAAATTTTTGTTTTTGTGCTTGCGCCCATGAGAATTTTTCCTTGCCACCACCCTTGGTTACTTAGTTGAGGGCCCATGCAATATGGGAGAATCCCAACATGAACCTTCTGTAGAATTTGGCAAGTCCCAAGAAGCTCCGAAGCTCAGTTAGTGTGGTTGGGGCTGGCCAGTCACGAATGAATTGGATCTTAGCTGGATCCACATGTACCCCATTCTCATCAACAATGTATCCCAAGTATTGGAACCTGTTCATGACAAAGGAGTATTTTTCCAAGTTGGAATATAGCTTGTGTTGCCGCAGAGTGTCCAAAACCTGCTAAATATGGTGCATGTGCTCCTCCCAAGTTCTACTAAAGATGAGGATGTCATCTAGATATACCACCACAAAAGAGTTGGTGAAGGGTCTCAATACATCATCCATCAATCTCATGAAATTTGCTGGTGCATTTGTTAAGCCAAAAGGGCATGACTAGCCATTCGAAGAGACCTTCTTTAGATTTGAAAGTTGTCTTCCATACATCAGTTAGCTTGATGGGAACCTGGTGGTAGCCAGACTTTAGGTCAATATTGCTAAATAATTTTTCCCCCTTGAGTTGGTCAAGAAGGTCATCAATTTGGGAAATTGGGTATCGGTTCGAGATTGTGATTTTGTTTAATGTTCTATAATCAATGCAGAGTCTCCAGGTCCTGTCTTTCTTCTGTATCAACATAATAGGTCTTCCAAAAGGGGAGGAGTTGGGTCAGATGTGCCCCTTTTGAAGAAACTCTTGGATCTGGTGCTTGATTTCATCATTTTCCATCAGCGAGCGATGATAGACTGGTCCATTAGGCAGTGGTGCACCGAGGGTTAGATCAATTGGATGCTTGACTTGGTAGTGCATCAGTACCCCAATGGGTGATGAGAATATGCCTTTGTACTCTTCCACGATCATGCCCACTTACTTCTATTGCAAAGAGAGGCTTTGTTTAGAGGTCACAAATGTGACGATGACCTTCTTCTTACTGCGAGCATGGATCCCAAAGAAGAGGAAATCCTCAGTCTATGAAATGACCTTACTGCATTGCTTAGCAGATATTAAAGAAACAATGGTAAGTGGTGCTACCTCTGGTATCCTGTATAATTTTCTACCCAAAGTAATAATAGCACTGCGAGGTCTAGACTCATACACAACATGTTGCTTCCACAAATATGGCTGGCCTAAAATAATATCACAAACTTAAAGGGGAGAAATATCACACAATAACTTGTCTTTGAAGGGCTTGATGCTGTAGGGTAGATGACACTATTGGATGATGCGAAGATCTCATCCTTGGAGAAGCCAGCCGATGGTGTAGGGATGCGGGTGTAGCGTTATCGACAGATCTAATCGCTTGACGACCTCTATTGAAATTAGGTTCTTTTGACTACCACTATCGACAATGAAATGCATGAGAGTCCCCTTTACCTAGATATTTGAGTGAAAGAGGCATTCCCCTTCCTCTGATTCTTCTGGTTCACTTGGTTGGACTTTGGTGGTAGCAATAGTGGCACTAGGTTCGACATCGATGATTTGATTCCCACTTTCTGGATTTGATTCAGAGTCATAATCTGCCTCTGACTCGGAAGATTTCAGCTTGGCCACCAGTGACTACTTGGAGCGACATTCTTCAGTGTTGTGCCAAGGGATTTTATGGTATTCACACCATTTTCCGATGCCCTTCTTAGACTTCTCATTACCCTTACTAGGTTTCAGCTTAGAGTGGTTGTCTTGAGAGCAACCATATTTTATCTGTCTCTTGTTTTGTGGGTTGGGGCCACCTTTTCCCTGCTTCGGTTATGAGGAGTTTGCATATCCAAACTCTTGTCTCTTCTTCTTAAATTTCTACTCAATCTTGACAACATATCTATAAGCCACACCTAATGATGCGATGTCCAGAAACTCCATTTCTGTTTGAATGTATCTATGTAGAAAACCATGGTATTTGAGCACCATATGTTGTTCAGAGTATTTTATACCCAATTTGGTGCACAGGGTCTGGAAAATATTTGTGAAATTTGGTACTATCTGGTCCCTTTCCTGACGCAACATGGTCCATATTGTGTATTGGTCCTTGTAGCTTCCAACAGGGTAGTACTGTTCTTAAATGAAATCCTTGAAGGAATCCCATGTAGGGGAGACCACAAATATTGAAGATTCCTCTATGGACCTTTTCTTAGAGTAAGTATCCCACCAATTCTTAACATGCGGGATGGCCTTGAGGAGTGCAAAAATAATCTTTTCCATGTCGGAAAAATTGTGGGCTGAAAAATACCCTTTGAGGAGATTCAACCATTTATCTACAACATATGCATCTATCAGTCCTTCAAATAATGGAATATCAAAATTTACTTATACCTTGAAGGGGGTTGGATGGCTGCTTGATGAATATGCATCTCCTGTGGGCCAACGCCGAAGGATTTGTGCAAATTTGTCCATCATTTAGTTCCTTTGTCACGCAAGGGCTTCCTCGAGAAACATTTTAAAAGGATTTCCTACTCCATCATCTTTCTTCTCTTCCCCCATGGGTTTTTTTCGGGCTTGGTTTGGCCGATATTGCAAAGGCTTGACTGGTTTGAGTCCCAACTTATTGTACCCAGATCTTGTTGGGGACATGCACGAAAAATAAATAAATGAAGAGCATACCGATTTGATATCACTGATCCGTATTTATGAGTGGATCAAAAGGAATAATAAACTAGATACAATAACACAGAGATACAAATAACAACACAAGATATCTAGTGAACAATAACTTCTATTGAATAAATAAAATAGGATGAAACTGTAAAACTGTAGAACTAAAAACAACTTGCCCGAATGGTGGTATCTATCTCTGAGAAGAGATGTGGCTGCTACACGCATCCATCTAAGCATAATGATTACAATGAGGATCCAAAGGCCTTTTTAACATTACTCATGAATTCCACAACCCTATACATCCAAAAACCTAACCCTAGGAGATGAAATTCCAAAAGTTATGTGGGCCTCGATGGGTAAGTTGGTACCTCAACTTCAAGAGGTCGCAACTTTTGCATACAACCTCTATTTTAGGCACATGATAGCCCGTTGGAAAGGTATTTTTGAGAAATACACATTATTCCATTAAAATCTAACTGTCTACAATTTTACTGTGGAAAGCCAAAAAAATACTGTTTAAGGCCCCAAAACAACCCTGGAAGTACAAAAAGATGTACTGACATGAAAACTTCCAAAATAATCTAGTTGGATTAGGTGGGCAGTGTTAAGGAATTTATATTAAATGATCTACTCAAGAATTTTCATATCTTTCTTGGCTAAACCAATATATATGGGAATATCACCCTATGTTTATAGCCAACAAAATTGGTACCCTAATTCACAAGTATTGTTTACAAGTGCTTAGGCTGGTTTTTTTTATAAATAAAAGCTTGCTGAACAATTCATTATTTATGTAATTTTCTGAACATAACAGATGTTGAAATAAATATAGAGACAGAAGTAAAGACACCAAGTCAATAATAAAAATAGATGAGACATAAAGCAATCATTTATTTCATTCCAATTCATCAAAAGAATCATTCTCTTTACAAAATTTCCTGAGGAATTTTTGGACCAAAGTCAAACTTAGACGTCCCCGATGAAACATACAAAAGGAATTATGATAGAAAGTAAAAAACTAAATTTTAAAAGCTAGATCATCTTGCCACATATTGCTGCCTACTCAACTCTGCACAATAGCCTTTGTCAGTCATGAAATGTAATTCACAAACATACAAGTCTACACAGAATATCAAAGATAGATCAACACCTCTGAAAAACAAGTATTTGAGAGATGTAATTCAACCATGAATCTTGCTGTCTACAATAGGACCCTACTATCATAAAAAAGAATTAGGCTTCTAATTAATCAAGGAATGAATGAAAACTGAATTATCTCAACAAAACTCAAAGAGTAAACCTTAATATGCTTCTCCTTCTATTCTCCCCTCTTGTTCCTCATTTTCCTTTTTCCTTTAAGAAAATTAGAATTGGTTGAAGTAGTTGAACCACTTCTTTAGTTAAGTTAACTAAAACTCAACCAAATTTATAGTTAAGGGGAAAAGTAATAAAATCATAATAAGAGTTTTAAATAAATAATACCTAGTAGGTGGGACCCCTTGTGACTCCCTTTAGTTCTTTAACAATCATAACACAAATAGTTAATCAAAAAAAACATCTCTCCTTGTGAATCCCATCATCACTTTCATATTTTGACAATTTTCATCAATGATAATTTAAATTATTTCCAAAAATATATTACACATATATCCAAAAATAGTGTGTTGTCCAAAATTTCAGAAATCATCTGTTCTCAACAATTAATAAATAAAAACTTAAAATCCATATTTTCCACTCTGGGAGGAAATATTTACCTTGTTGCTGCTGTCACCTTTTGATCTCTCTGAATTTTCCTTAGGCTGTGTGAGCCATTAGGCCTAATCTCACTGATCACATGAGAGAAATCAGCTCTCAAATGCATGCGGGAGGAAACATATTTATCAGAGTCATTTGAGGGTGAGGAAGGGGCAGCAATGGATTTTCCTTTGTCATGAGCATGGTGGGCCTTGGTTTTTAACCTTTTTATTGCATGGGAAGATTGTATTAGTGAGTGGACAAGGGAATCTTGGGCAATTTGATTAATAGATGAAGGAACATGTAGAGACAAGTTAGGCCAACCATGATCTTGGGAGACTGCCAGGTGGACAATCTCTTTCCATCCGTATTTTTTTGGGACTTTAGGATGCAATGAGACAAGAGGAGGCACTGGGATCCCAAGGACCTGTGGGGCTTAGAAGGGAGGCCTTTTAGGCCTCGGTTGGACCACTCCTTGCCCAATCCAGTTAAAAAATCCAGCTTGAAATAACTAGCCTAACTCTTGCGAGTCTGCATCAAAGTGTATAGAGAATCTTGACCTTCTAGGGCCCCTGTTCCAATTTCCTCTTCCTCGATTACCCCTTCCATGGCTACGTCTATTGAAAAATCTCATTCATGTATGCATAATTGATTAGCAAATAGTTTCTTTAACAACCATACATGACAACTCTTTAAAATATGAAATAAAATTTGGCTCAACAACATATCAGACTCATGCAATCCAATCCATACAAATCATTTAATAGTCATCAATGAGAAGAGGATGAAAAAGGGTTTTGGGATATGTGAGTGATTGTATAGAGCGAAAAATGTTAAAATAAGGGGGGAAAGATCACGATTACTGCTCACAGAGATAAAACAATCAACTGTATCATAAATGAAAAGAATATATCACTGTAATTCATCCCTGCGATCCTTTAACTGCCATAATACAAAACTTATCTTAACTATAATTAAATCTTAGGAACAAGGAGTGGCTAATGAATATGGGAAGGCGAGGGGAATTGTAATGTGCGAAAAGTGAAATAATGGTAGGGAAACAAGCGAATATTGTTCGTAAAATCAATGAAGTAATCCATAAAACACTTCTGTATTTAATACAAACGATCCAACACCAATTAAACAATCACTGTGACCAATTAAACAATTACTGTGTGTTAAATCTTTGTTCACTATCCCACATCCGATTTTGATCTAATATATAACTTTAAAACTCTCAATTAACACAATGTAAAATGATACTCAGAATCATCATGTATTTCACCCATATTATATTTAAAAAAAAATCCAAAGGAACACAATCCAAAATCCAAAGGAACACACAGTCACATTGCTTCAACTCTGTTCAACATAAAAAAAACATCAATCGCTACCCATAATTTAATTTCTGAAATCAAACATAGACACATGTCTTTCCTGAGTTGAACAAACTCTTTTAAAACATGCCCGATTCCATTCCTTTGACAAATTTAACAATTAAATTTGCAATGAAACCATACTACCAAACCCCATGCTCATCTTTGATGGTGCAATAAAACAAAATGATGCACGATGTCTACATAATCATACACAATAGACACCCAAGCCACAATTATCAACTCTTCAGCTTGCAATAATCCCGATCGGGACAAATTAAACACACAACAAACACCAACTTCAATTTATACCATGCTGTACAAACACACATACCAACACATAACAGAAAGAGGAATATCTATGACTGTACATATCCAATTACTCCCAATCAATCCATTTATAACAATGCTGATTTATCGATTCAATTGCCACAACCAATAGGAGATAGCGACTTTATGCCCATTATCATTTCCAATTAAAACTCTCCGATCAACCTGATCAAACAGAGATGAGCCAACAATAAAAACCACTGTCAATACTACTCAACCAACTTATGACAGTCAACAAGATGTTTGATAGGGTGCGACTGGTTTAGTTTAACAAAATCGAGCTTTGTAACTAATGAACAAAATATTCGAGGGTTCACTCGGTCACCAAACATAGGGAAAATAGAGGTCAACCATGCCAACAGTAAGTGAGAAACCCTCGAGACAAGAACGGTGGACACACAAGCCTCATTACCCTTATCCTTGTAGAATAGGGTGATAGTCAACACCAGGTAGGGTAGACCACGATGCAAAAGGGAAGATGTTTCTTATTGGCTAGTAACCAACACAAAGAACATGCAGAGGCATAACCCTCATGTTTTTCCCCAATAGCTGAATAATGCTGATAGAAATGTAGAGCCCAAGTACTACCAACAACCCTAAAGCATGTTTCTTAGCATAATAGCCACCTCATAACCACTGTGTGGATACCAATAACAGAAAATGAGCCCATGACCAGGTGAAAAAGACTTGCAGTGACCAAAAAGGTGGTTCAAAACATACACAACAACCCCATACCACCAATTACAACTGGGTGTGGTTATAATTAAAGGTGAGGAGGCGGCCATCAAGGCTAAACAGAGTGAAACCCTCCAACATAATACCCATAAAGACAACAAAGAGAGATTCCAATTTCCACCACATAGAACAACCAATGAAATCACAATTTCATCAATCGATTTTTCCATTTGCAACGAATAACACACACAATCATTCCAGAGAAAACACCACGCATTTACACAATTGCCAATCTCAAGAAAACATAGACCAACACATTACCGAGCCAATGTTTGTTTCATACACAGAGCGAATTCATGGATGGACAAAAAGAACCATACCTGTAACCAATGGCCTTAAAAATGCGAGCTTGGTCGAGCAGTTCCTTCCACGCCTGAATCTCGGAGCTTAACCAAAACAAAACTAAAATGAACAATAACCATGCTAGGGTGACGACCAATGGGAGAGGTATGGAGTGATGTGCATTTACTGCACGTCGCTTCCATCCTTCATTTATTCAATTATGTAGTACACGACAATGAACCAAACCATTAATCCATGCATCAAAACTTGCACACATTGCTTGCCAATTGCACCATCCAATCCATATTAACCATTTCCAAAACCATATCATAACATATATCACATGCGCCCAATCTAACTCAATACAAATCGTATAACCACTAACATTGCAAGTTAGGACTAACATCAATTTCTTTTAATTTCATTTGCATATAGTATAACATAGTATAACATAGTTCCCTTTTCTTGGATTTATTCCATATTTCTCTTGTCTCTTGTTATAAATAACATGTGTCTTGTGCAGGTGTAACAGGTAATGAATCGTGGTGCCAAAGTATATGTAATAATAGTAAATACAAGTCATTCATACATGGAATTTAGAGCTTAGAGCAACAAAACCCACATAAAATGGATTATCCATTTGCCATTGTGATGAAAACAGAACCAATATTTCATCAACAATCATGTAGAACCCTGTAAGAAACATCGAAACAACAACATAAAATGTGTAATAAGACTATCTTTGATCCTCCGGTATATAAGGGGGTCCCACCTATTAGTATTATATATCGTCAGTATAGCTTGAATATTAGGGTTAAGCAATAATTTGCGAGAGAAATTGTCATTGCGATTTTAATCGTCGACAAACTGATGACTCCATAGGGAAATTTGTTTCTAACAGATTAGAATTTAGAATGTATGGTTTCGTAGATCAAGAACAATAGATCAAAAAAGTATAACCAAAATGATTATGCAACATGGGGAAGTGAGTGGATTTAATGGAAAAATGACTGGGAATTTGGAAATAACTCATGGAAGATGTTAAGTATGAGGGGGTTTATCCCTGTACACATAATCATTCAACCAGAATTTG
>JZKD02S1673914.1:107947-118350 GCA_000966675.3 Picea glauca | reverse complement strand
AAGATTATTTTTGCACTCCTCAAGGCCATCTCGCATGTTAAGAATTGGTGGGATACTTACTCTAAGAAAAGGGCCATAGAGGAATATTCAATATTTGTGGTCTCCCCTACATGGGATTCCTTCAAGGATTTCATTAAAGAATAGTACTACCCTGTTGGAAGCTACAAGGACCAATACACAATATAGACCATGTTGCGTCAGGAAAGGGACCAGATAGTACCAAATTTCACAAATATTTTCCATACCCTGTGCACCAAATTGGGTATAAAATACTCTGAACAACATATGGTGCTCAAATACCATGGTTTTCTACATAGATACATTCAAACAGAAATGGAGTTTCTGGACATCACATCATTAGGTGTGGCTTATAGATATGTTGTCAAGATTGAGTAGAAATTTAAGAAGAAGAGACAAGAGTTTGGATATGCAAACTCCTCATAAACGAAGCAAGGAAAAGGTGGCCCCAACCCACAAAACAAGGGACAGATAAAATATGGTTGCTCTCAAGACAACCACTCTAAGCTGAAACCTAGTCAGGGTAATGAGAAGTCTAAGAAGGGCACCGGAAAATGGTGTGAATACCATAAAATCCCTTGGCACAACACTGAAGAATGTCGCTCCAAGTAGTCACTGGTGGCCAAGATGAAAGCTTCCGAGTCAGAGGCAGATTATGACTCTGAATCAAATCCAGAAAGTGGGAATCAAATCATCGATGTCGAACCTAGTGCCACTATTGCTACCACCAAAGTCCAACCAAGTGAACCAGAAGAATCAGAGGAAGGGGAATGCCTCTTTCACTCAAATATCTAGGTAAAGGGGACTCTCATGCATTTCATTGTCGATAGTGGTAGTCAAAAGAACCTAATTTCAATAGAGGTCGTCAAGCGATTAGATCTGTCGATAACGCTACACCCGCATCCCTACACCATCGGCTGGCTTCTCCAAGGATGAGATCTTCGCATCATCCAATAGTGTCATCTACCCTACAGCATCAAGCCCTTCAAAGACAAGTTATTGTGTGATATTTCTCCCCTTTAAGTTTGTGATATTATTTTAGGCCAGCCATATTTGTGGAAGCAACATGTTGTGTATGAGTCTAGACCTCGCAGTGCTATTATTACTTTGGGTAGAAAATTATACAGGATACCAGAGGTAGCACCACTTACCATTGTTTCTTTAATATCTGCTAAGCAATGCAGTAAGGTCATTTCATAGACTGAGGATTTCCTCTTCTTTGGGATCCATGCTCGCAGTAAGAAGAAGGTCATCGTCACATTTGTGACCTCTAAACAAAGCCTCTCTTTGCAATAGAAGTAAGTGGGCATGATCGTGGAAGAGTACAAAGGCATATTCTCATCACCCATTGGGGTACTGATGCACTACCAAGTCAAGCATCCAATTGATCTAACCCTCGGTGCACCACTGCCTAATGGACCAGTCTATCATCGCTCGCTGATGGAAAATGATGAAATCAAGCACCAGATCCAAGAGTTTCTTCAAAAGGGGCACATCTGACCCAACTCCTCCCCTTTTGGAAGACCTATTATGTTGATACAGAAGAAAGACAGGACCTGGAGACTCTGCATTGATTATAGAACATTAAACAAAATCACAATCTCGAACCGATACCCAATTTCCCAAATTGATGACCTTCTTGACCAACTCAAGGGGGAAAAATTATTTAGCAATATTGACCTAAAGTCTGGCTACCACCAGGTTCCCATCAAGCTAACTGATGTATGGAAGACAACTTTCAAATCTAAAGAAGGTCTCTTCGAATGGCTAGTCATGCCCTTTTGGCTTAACAAATGCACCAGCAAATTTCATGAGATTGATGGATGATGTATTGAGACCCTTCACCAACTCTTTTGTGGTGGTATATCTAGATGACATCCTCATCTTTAGTAGAACTTGGGAGGAGCACATGCACCATATTTAGCAGGTTTTGGACACTCTGCGGCAACACAAGCTATATTCCAACTTGGAAAAATACTCCTTTGTCATGAACAGGTTCCAATACTTGGGATACATTGTTGATGAGAATGGGGTACATGTGGATCCAGCTAAGATCCAATTCATTCGTGACTGGCCAGCCCCAACCACACTAACTGAGCTTCGGAGCTTCTTGGGACTTGCCAAATTCTACAGAAGGTTCATGTTGGGATTCTCCCATATTGCATGGGCCCTCAACTAAGTAACCAAGGGTGGTGGCAAGGAAAAATTCTCATGGGCGCAAGCACAAAAACAAAAATTTGATTATATGAAGCATTGCTTGTGCTCATTTCTAGTACTCTCCTTACCTGATCTACAACAACCATTCTAGATTGAGATTGATGTCGATGACTATGTTGTAGGCATAGTTCTCACTCAGCATGGTCATCCAGTAGCATACCATAGTGAGACACTCTCAGACACTGTCCGGAAATACCCCACCTATGACAAAGAAATGTATTCCATTGTGCAAGTTAGTTGTCAATGGAAACATTACATTCTAGGAAAGAAGACAATCATCCACACTGATCACAAGCCTCTGCAGTTCATACAGACACAAGGGAAGTTGTGGAACGATCACCATCAAAACTGGTCCACATACCTACAACAGTTCCATCTCAACATCAAGTATAAAATAGGGAGAAAAATTTGTGTCGTTGACTACCTCAGTGGCCATCCCATTATTGTACTCACCATAGTGCTCCATTCATGTGAGCATGAGGCATCTGAGTGGCCCCAACTTTATCAACATGACCCTGACTTCGCCACCACCTATCAGCTCTTTCTTACAGGAGTGAATGTCATCGATTTTCACATCCAGGATGGAATGTTATGCCATCTGGTCCACCTCTATGTTCCCACAAGCGAGTGTGCAAAGATGATTTGGGAGGCTCACTACAGTCAGATGGCAAGGTATTTTGGCGTGCAGAAAATTGTGGTCGTTCTACAAAAAAAAAAATTATTGGCCAAAACTTCGAAAATACATCAAAAAGTATATCAGACCTTTCATTGCATGTGTCATTATCAAGCCAACCATCAAGAAGAAAGGCTTATACACCCTTCTTCCTACTCCCAAGAGGCCTTGGGAATCCATCTCGATAGATTACATGTATGGATTTCCATCCACTACCTCTTGCAACCACACATGAAAAATCTTCCCATGTTCATTCTAAGGCTGAAAAAGCCACCAGATTCATTGAGAAGATTCAGCGCATCCACCAACAGGTCCATGAGATTTTGCAGAAATCCAATGTTAAGTACAAGAAGCACCATGACCAACACCAGGTACCACACCAATTTCAGGTGGGAGAAAAAGTTTGGTTCACTTTGTAGAAATATCACCTTATAGGGCCCCATCGAAATCTCCTCCCACTTCATTGTGGTCCTTACACTATCACCAAGGTTGCAGGTAGCAATGATTTTGATCTCAACATTACACCCTTCCTTGGCCTGCACCTTGTGTTCAATGTGGACCTCCTTCGGCCATATTTTCCACCATTATTGGACACCTCATAGATCACAGAATAGTTGACACCAACATATATCAACCCTAACTTCATGGAATAGAAATCCACTGATCAGATAGTGGACACACAGGTCAAGAGAAATCTCTAGTAGAGAATCCAGCTTTATTGGGTTGTCAAGGTAGGGAAACTCCTACACCAAGGAAATTGGCTCACCCACGGAAAAATTCAACAGAATTTTCCTCACTTGATGGGGGAACTCAATGAAATGGAGACCATTTCTTCCTAAGGGAGGAGGAATGATACAGGTGGATATTGGTGACCACCCACCTATTCCAACTGGCCCCTCTTGATAGTTATTAGTTCAGCATGTTCTTCTGTAATTTTTTGTAATTGTGGGTTCTACACTTCCAGGACTATTTGAATCCATACACAGCTTCCAGTTGGATATTGGTGGTCACCCAGCTAATATAACTAGATTATTTTGGAAGTTTTCATGTTAGTACATCTTTTTGTACTTCCAGGTTGGTTTTGGGGCTCTAAACAATGTTTTTTTGGATTGCCACAGCCAAATTGTAAACAGAGTTAGCGTTTAATGGCATAATGTGTAGTTCTTGAAAATACATTTCCAGTGGGCTATCACGCACCTAAAACGGAGGTCGTATTCAAAAATTACGACCTCGAGAAGTTGATGTACCAACTTACTCATCGGGGCCCACATAACTTTTGGCGTTTCATCTCCTAGGGTTAGGTTTTTTGATGTCTAGAGTTTTGGCATTCATGAATAATGTTAAAAAGGCCTCTGGAGCCTCATTGTAATCATTCTTCTCAGACAGATGTGCATAGTGTTAGGACCCTACAATGCACCTTTTTACTCACACTTTTTTCTACCTTTACACCCTTGTTTCACTCACATTATCACCTTACCCTATCTTTCCAAAGGTATACAACGTCTCTTCTCTTTACTATATGTTTAATCTGTTTTGCATATAATTTTACATTACTCTCGTACTTAACGATTGATCAGAAATGTATAAGTGTTGAAACAATTCAAACTACAGATTAGCATTGAGGCCTATGGCTGAAACAGTTAAAGCACGCAAACCCTGTGGTTGAAACAGTCAGTGGACTACGATGCTGAAATAGCAACTCACACAGAAGAAGTTGTTACACCCTTCATGGTCTACGATGCTGAAACAACAACTCACAAGAATATGTTACACTCTCTATGCTCTACGATGCTGAACAGCAACAAAGTTGTTACATTGACCACAATAGCCGCACCTTGAGCCAAAGTTAACCATCACTGCCATGTGACCATGTGCTAAAACAGTCAGAACGGAAATACCGTTGTTGAAACAGCCCGTGATTTGTGATGTTGAAAAAACATACAACAACAGTAATGAGAAGTCAACTAAGAAGTGGTTACTCCAGCTGAAACAGCAACACCCCACTCAGCACCCTTTCAACTAGTGTAATAGCATTTTGTTACAAGAGACTAGGATATCCTATCCCCGTATAGAGATTCAATCTGACTAAGAATAAGACTCAGATGTACACATGTAACTGGATGATAAAATTGTATCGAGGGGATTCTCCTCTTTAAATAAGAGGAAATCATCATTAGATGGGATCATCTTTGAGCTAAAAAAGGATTTTACAAAGAAGGATGTGTTTTACTTCAGATTGTAATATGATACAGTTGACAAATGAATAAAAGACTATTCTGAGCATTTCTTTCTAGTTCCTTTCGTTCCAGGGGAATCTTGTGAGAAGGGAGGGCCCACCTTCTCCACAAGATTCACCCATTATCTTTGTAGTGTGTTAGTGTTATTTATGTTCATGCCTTGATTAAATTCTGTTTTGCTAAAACACTACTTTACTGAACTCTGTTGTGCTGAAACTTTTCTTTACAGGTTGTTACATTGTTTTCATATAATTCATGCTCGGGTAACTATTGATCATTCTAGTTAGCAATCTTGTTTGGTGAATTTATGAAAGCATGATAATCAGGGACAGGTGTTGAATATTCCTACTTAGAGAATAGGGTCATGTTCTCTATTACGAGATAGATAGTCTTCAGTGTGTGTCAATCATTTCAATTAGCAATGAGTCAATGAAAGTGTGACGATCAAAAATAGGTGTTGAAGATTCCTGCTTAGGGAATAGGGTCTTGTTCTCTGTTGAGAGCTAGTTAGCCTTAAGTATGTGTCAATCATTTCAGTTAGCAATGAGTTCATAAAAGTGTAATGATCAGAAACAGGTGCTGAAGATTCCTGCTTGGGGAATAGGGTCATGTTCTCTGTTACAGAATAGTTGGTCTTTCCTTTTGCAGTATCGTGAAAAGATTTCTTTCTTAAGTTGTTATTTCTTAATGTAATCCAGGATTCTTTGAACAATTATTTCTTTAAACGTTAACTTTTCAATAGGTAGATTACTTTCCTGTAATTCAAGTTAGAACTTTAGTTTGTTCAAGGCAAAGTGTGATTAATATGTTTTTACTGCAACTCTAGGTTGCTTTTGAGATTGAGCATATATAGTGCGTGATTACCTTTGAAATAAACAGACTTCCCTGGGTTGACAATTTATGTAGCACTTGATTGTTTAGTTAAGTAAGCAATTATAGTGACCAACACATAGCAGCCACATCTATTCTCAGAGATAGTTACCACCATTCGAGCAATTTGTTTTCAGTTCTGCATTTTTACGGTTTCAGCCTATTTTATTTATTCAATAGAATTTATTGTTCACTAGATATTTGTTGTTGTTCTCTATATCTCTGTGTTATTGTATTCAGTTTTTTATTCCTTTCATTCATCTCATAAATATGGATCATCGGATCATGCTTTGCAGAGTATACTTGAAGGGTGTTTCCGTGTTCGAGTTACTCTTGCACCAGTAAGTTGCTCTAGTTTTGATTGGTGTAATTATTCTTCCTGCCATTATATTGATTGCTTGATTTACCTTTAGGTACTTTCTAGCATGTGATTTATGCTTCTCCCTAGATTTACCTTAGTGTGTTAGTTGATCATTTCTCAAAGTGGAAGATCAATAGCTTTGTCGTTCGTGTAGGCTCCAGGGCCTTCTGTCAGTAACTTTGGAGCCATCGTTGCCACTGTTGAGGCGAAGGTTAGATCCAGAATATTATTTTGAAGCTACTAGGCCATAGGAAACTGTACCTGAGCTTGTGCCTAGAGAAGRCATTCTTGTAACAGAGGAGACTAGAATTTCTAACCTTGAAGTTGAAGGCTTCAGGCCTGCAAACCCTCTGATAATTGATCTTTCAGTGCCAATCCTTGTTCAAGTAGTCCCTCCTGAGGTGAATTCTCTTGATCGTCATCTTGTTAGGTGACTGGCTATGGAAACGAGTAATACTACTTCTACTGGGAGTCCTCATACTCCCATCCTGGTTGCAGGTGAAGGGGGGGTTTTACCTCCTCCTCCACCTTCACCTACAAGGAATGCATCTAATTAGACACTTACCACTTATGTCAGTGACACAGTCCCTTCCGTGACTTCTACCATTATTCATACTTCTTCAATACAGACTATGCCGAGTGCTCCTTTCACATATGGGATGTCAAGTTTCGATACAAGCTCAATTTTAACTTACTCCATTCTATAGACTATTGGTCTGGGGACAAGGATAGCTAATGGTCCCTTGCAAGGATCCTTCACGGAAACATCTGCTCTATTTAATGGAATACCTTACGGTGGGGGTCATATCCCTCCTCTATCCCCCTCACTTGGAGGTTCTCTCCAGCAACAATCTGGGCTTAATACTAGTTCCAGCTTGTTTAGTGGAGGGATTCATGAGTCTCAGTCCTATATGACTCCGGTTGGGTCTATTCCTTTCTCATTGTTTGGTGCTTTCAAAAACAACACTTTCTCATCGTCCACATTCTCCTCAGGGGGAAACCCCTTCTTCAATCAACCCAACCCTATGCAAGGCTTTATTCCTTCACAAAGAGTGATGACAGGAGCCTTCTCCTCTCAAGGTCTTGGAAATCCATGGCAGGGTTCTCTACCTTTGCAAGGGATGTCAATCGAGGGAAACCCCTCCCATGCTCAGTGGAACCTCGGGCAAGGTTCAGTGCCTATGATAGGAGGATCGGTTGGTGGCAACCCCAACCAAGCTCTTTGGAATACCATGCAGGGAGCAATCCCTACCCAAGGTATGTCATCGAATTATGTGAATTTGTCGATGATGCAGACTAGTGCGCAAACTCCTTATAATGGACAAGGACACACTGGTTTTTAACAGAACCTTGGTCAGGAAGCAAACTTTTCCTGGAAACCTAGTGCCAGTCAAAATCTAGGAACCTCCTTCCCTTTAAATCCGCCGCAATTTAGGTTACCTTTTCTGAAAACTCTTCATTTTCCATATTTGTTAAGGTTGTTGAATGAACCTATCTTTCATTATCCACGTTGGCCTCCTATTCCATCTAAGTTTCCCTCAGACATTCCAAAATCTAAAGGCAAGCCTGGCAAAGATCCAGGCAATCATGTTACAACATTTCACTTGTGGTGCTCCTCCAACTCGTTGAAGGATGACTCTATCTAGTTGTGTTTGTTTCAATGAACTCTCATAGAGGGTGCTACAAAATGGTATATCGAGCTCAACAGTTTGAAGTATTCTTACTTTAATGACCTAGAAATGGTTTTCGTAAACCATTTCCACCTACCGGTGAGATATGATGTCGGCACACAGTTGTTGGCCAACTTCTAGCAGACGAAGGTCATCCATATCTCTGATCATATTCGAGAATGGCGTCACTGGAAAATCTTGATCAAACTAAAGGTCCCTCCTATATTTTTTCTCGAGTAGTTCGTGAAGTCCTTGGTGCCTTGTGTCTCCAAAGACGTCATGACTTCCGAAGTGTTCTCTGAAGAAGAGGTTATTATGAGAGCCTAGCAACTGGAATTGATTTATTCTCAATCTGGTATGTCGTACGATATTCTTCCAGACACACCACAGTCAACTTTTGACAAAACCAAACTGAAGTATGGGCCTCATGTCGATGGTATAGTAGGCTCATCACAAAGTAAGCCCACAAATGAGTTGTCTAACCAATTTCAATAGTTATATCCCCAACAGACTATGGCCAGCCAGACTTCTAGTTTGGTTTCCCTTGCAACCCAAACGTTGGAAGTACACAGTGTGTAGATGACAAATCCCAAAGGTAACCAGCAACCCAAGGGAAAAATAAAGGCCAAGGGAAAGAAGGGTAATGGGGATAAAAAGGCTGCTAAAAATGTTGGTGAGGGAAAAAATGAGAAGATAAAAGGTCAAGTTTCTATGTAAGCTTTGTGTGGACGATCACTTAACTCACCAATGCCCTCAGCTTGAGCAAGCCCAGAAGCTTTTGGCATAGCAACGTCCTGTTGTGTTAACTAACCTTTTCCCTCAAGGGAAAAATATGGAACAAGGTTCCTCATCCAAAAATGTGTCTAGGGGAAATCAAAGATCCCCCATGCTTAATGCTAACAATGAATCCACAAACATATACATGATGAGATCAGATGCTCATATTTATACCAAGTCTCATGATTATGGAATGTCAAAATCTGCTGAGAAAGGAAAAGAAGATTCCAACCCATCGCCTCCTCTTCATATTAAGAAGACTATGGGAGAAAATTTGACTCACATCCCTAAAGGTGCGTTTAAGAAGGCTTCCCATAATATGAATGCAAGGTTTTCTCAAAACTACTCCAACATGGAGGATCTGGCACAAACCTCTTGTGTGATGTATGCCCTGGAAGTCCTCCAAAGGTTCCCCTCACAGAGAAAACCATTGTCGTCTACATTGCGTGTTATTGAGCCAGCTAACTTGGGAACTATCATCTTTGACCCTTCCAATCATAAACCTCATTTTCCTTACCATGTCGCTTTCCAGATAGTAGTGGTTTAAGCCACGAAATCATTGACACGTAATATTTTCCACATGGTGGTAGATGAGGGTGCATCAACTTGCGTGATGTCATTGGCATGTTGGAAGGATGTTGGTCAACCCAATTTTTCTCCATCAATAACTTTGTTAACTATGTTGGATGGTCATTCTTTTAGACCGCATGGCATAATCCTCTCCTTCTGATGTAGGAGCATCACCAACAACAAGTGAGTGGGGGGACAAACGCCAACGCATTTTGGCACATGATGAATTGTTTGAAATGTTTTGAAGTTGGATACGCAAAACTTAAATGATATAATTAAGAAAGGGTGTACTTGTAGATTCTAATCAGACCTTGAGAATATCACTCTCGTATGAAGGATTAAGAGGAATTTATGCTAGTAAATGTAAGTAGGTAGCTTTAAATTCTTAGATTAGACAGTTTTAGGAGCAATAGGGAAAATGGATATAGACACCCTCACTTGTATCATTGTAACATTAGCATGATCAATAGAGCATAGAGAAGAAGAAGCAGAGAGCTGTGTAGAAGAACCCATGTATAGAAGTTTTAAGATTAATATATGAGGCTTTGATTCAGACTCATGGTGTTCAAATACTTTATGTGTATGCATGATTGAATGTTATGCTCATAATTGTTTTACTCTTTTTTATATACTTTTTATTTTATGCCATGTATGTATGATTTTTTGTTAAGCATTTGAAGTCTGAGAGAGTAAAGAATGAGTTTCAATTGTTTCTATGTCTGAGAAAGAGTTTTCCTGCAATGAATGCAATGAAATTGTCTGCAAGGTGTGCGTTGATGGAAGTTAGAGTTCGTCTCTGCAAGATCAGGAGGGATAACATTGTTCTCATTCTCACAGAAGTGAAAGTTAAGAACAGGAGCCATGCAAGGTGTGCGCAGGCTGAGTAGATTCTTAGGTTTGCAACCTGAGGGAAGAATTGAAGGACTGTTGCTGCAAAGAGAGTGCACAGAGTCTAAGAATTCAAATACTTGGAAGTATTTGAAGAATTTCTGCAAGGAGTGCATGCAAGA